>ML780051.1:339268-359412 GCA_009831015.1 Picea engelmannii
AAATTAAATTAAGTTAAATTAATTAAATTAAATTAAGTTAAAATTAGTTAAATAAAAATTTAATTAATTAAATTAATTGGGTATTTTGATTCTTTTTATAAGTAAAACAAAAGAAAAATGTATGGAGTCCACGAGGATCGAACCCCGGACCTCCTTCCACCGTGAAATCTTTAACAAAGTCCGCCCTGCCAACACGCCATACCATATGCCTTTAAAAAAAAGGGTGTATGTGCGTTGATTAAGGCAATTGAAGCTTAGGATTAATCTTAGTCTAGATTATTAGTTTTAATAAACCAGCACAGCCGCAAAGTGGTTGGCGGCTATTTAACGCCGAAAGGAACATAGCGCTAGTGAACGTCGAAACGTGGCTGGCAGTTGCGGACGATTATTCAGTTGCCGCAATTTAACCCTATTTAATCATTAAACGTGGTAATTATATAACCTTACAACAAATTTTTTTTATGTGATAGGTAAATGTTAAAAAGTAAACATGTTATGAACGATAAATCTGATGCCTTGATAAATGCAAGAAAGTTATGAACGATAAATCTGACCCATTGACATTGGAGGACGACTAAGAATATGCCAACATCTTCAATACATAGCCATTAGATCAAGGTTTAAGGTTAAGTAAGATTAAGAGATCATTGATTGTGCCCATTGTCAATAGGTGTACACCTATTGGCGTAAATTAACAAACATAAAGTCAAAAGTCACTATAATCAAGTGGTAAGCGAAAATTTAAAAGGGCTTAGACTAGGACAAGCAGGAAGGAGGCGGCATATGTACTAGGAGAGTAAGCATAGGAAGTGGCGAGTGAGGTGCAAGGCTAACAAAGCTACAGGGCAAAGAAACCAATAATTATTTTTGTAGGGGCGAAGAAACTAAGCTTAGATGCTTAAACCTAACCCTAACCTAGCCAATCCCCTAATGGAGTAATGTATGTTTACAGACAAGTAAAGAAAACTTACACCTAACCCTGTTTCTAGTTTGAGTAGCACCAATTTGAAACATCCTGGAACTCACCCTGATAACTTTGGTGGATGCAGTTCAAAGCATACAGGATGGTCAGGACTCGAGGAAGTCGAGGTAGGGGAGCGTCGTCACAAGCACCGCCAACACCGCCAACGCCACCACCACCATCGCCCGAACTAGCCCTCATACTACACTCGTTGGAAGCCATCAACGAGACTTTAAAGGGGCGACAACCGACAGGGACTGAAGTGGAACCCCCACCGTCTGGAACAGGTAATCCAGAAGCGTCAAGGGATTCAGGGGGAGGACCTCCACCTGAAGACATCACGCGAGAGTTGCAGAAGATCAAACTTCCGAAGTTTGCCGGAGGTCGCGTCAGTGAACACGCGGAAGCATGGTTGGAAGGCATGACAAGGTGTTTTTCCTTAAGGGACTATGCGTCCAACTCAAAGGTGAAGATCGCCATTTTTAGTTAAGAGACAGTGCTTTGAACTGGTGGGGCAACCTGGAAAGACAACTGCACCTTACCCCAGACACAGTATCTTGGGAACTTTTCGAGGAGAGGTTCAGGAAGAAATATCTACCGGTGTACTACGAGGAACAACAGGTTGGGGCATTTCATGCCTTAGTACATGGAAACAGAATGGTAGAAGAATATGAGATTAGGTTTATGGAACTGGTCAAATATGTGTCGTATATGGATAATGACCAACGACAGACAGAGTGCTTCATCTATGGATTGAACCCTAGGATAAGAGCTATGGTGCGGATGTGGAAACCATCTTCAGTGGCGGAGGCGGTGGAAAATGCGTGTTACACGGAAGAACACATGAACTTGACCGGGGGTATAAGACCAACATTTCCACATCGCTCGGGGTTCGTAGGAAAGGCCCTGAGGACATTTCCTAGGGGAGGGGGCTCAAGGCCATCGCCATATGGTAATAGATTTGCGCCAAGGATAGTAGCTACAGGTATTTCAATGGCATCAAGTGCTGCATCTCATTCATCGCCAACGGTGCAGACAGGTCCACGACCATCGCAGGGAACAACTAGTAGGGGCAGGGGTTCCAGGGGAAGGAACTCATTTAAGAGACAGTCACATAACAGTGCACAGGTTCAATCTCATGTTACCTGTTGGAGGTGCAAAGGACCCCATTACCAACGCGACTTCCCAGAGTTACAATCAGGGTTTGTGCATAGAGAAGGAAAGGTGTCGATGGGGAGAGCAAGTAGCAGCCACCATATTTACGCAGCAGTTAATAACTGCCAGGCCGAACATCAATCCACGGTGGTGGAGTCATTAGGTACGCTAAATCATATCAATGTTAAGATTTTGTTTGATTCTGGTGCGACAGATAGTTTCATTTCACCATCTGCATTAGAAAAGAGTGGGTTGGCAGCCTACAAGCACGATGACTTTAAACAAGTCGAGATGGCTTCGGGGGAAAAACAAGCAGTAGGACCTAGTGTCGATAATTGTATAGTAGACCTGGGAGTGTGTACTACCAAGTTAAAGGTATATGTCACTGCTCTTGGGGCATATGACCTAATCATTGGAATGGATTGGTTAGCAGCTCATCGAGCTTTGGTCGATTGTTTCGCAAAGAAGGTGCTTAGTGTCGATGATGAAGGAAGACCAGTAGAGATCCAAGGTGTACAGAGAAAAGTGTCGTTACGCTTTATATCCACTATGAAGGTTAAGCGATGCTTGAGACAAGGGTGTCGACTTTATGTAGTGGAAGTAGTGAATGAAAGGAAGGGACCCTCATTGGATCAGTACCCAATATTGTCAGAATTTCAGGATGTTTTTCCGAATGAGTTACCGGGGTTACCTCCTAAGAGGGAGCTTGATTTTACAATTGAGCTAAAACCTGGTGTAGAACCAATTTCCAAGACTCTGTATTGGATGACAGCGCCAGAACTTTGTGAGTTGCAAATGCAGTTGAAGGAGTTACTGGACTTAGGGCTAATAAGGCCTAGTGTCTCACCTTGGGGCACACCGGTAATTTTTGTAAAGAAGAAGGATGGAACCTTATGACTGTGTATAGACTACAGGAACTTGAACCATGCTACAGTGAAAAATAGGTACCCGATTCCGTGAATAGATGACCTCTTCGATTAGATGAAAGGAGCAGCAGTATTCTCAAAGATCGATTTGCGATTAGGGTATCATCAGTTAAGGATTAAGGAAGGTGATATCCCAAAAACTTCCTTTCGAACTCGGTTTGGACATTACGAGTTTGTTGTAGTACCTTTCAGATTGACCAATGTGCCAGCAGTATTCATGAGCCTCATGAACGGCATATTCCATAAGTACTTAGACCGTTTTGTACAAGTCTTTTTAGACGACATCCTCATCTATTTCAAGAATGAAAGAGAACATGAGGAGCACTTGCGAATAGTGTTTTCCTGCCTTAGAGAGAACAAATTGTATGGGAAACTGTCAAAGTGTTCCTTCTTCCAGAAAGAGATCCACTATTTAGGTCATATCATTTCCGGCGAAGGAATCTCTATGGACCCAGAAAAAGTAAAGGCCATTATGGAATGGCTAGTGCCGAAAAATTCCCATGAGGTAAGAAGCTTCATGGGGATAGCGGGTTATTACCGGAGATTTGTGGAAGGATTCTCAAAAATAGCGAAACCCATCACCACTTTGCAACGCAAGGGGGTCAGGTATGAATGGACAGAAGAATGTGAAAGCACATTCATTGAGCTTAAGAGGTTACTAACTAGTGCGCCAATTCTATGAGTGTCGGATATGGAAAAAGACTTCACGGTCTGCACGGATGCCTCGAAGCAAGGGTTGGGGGCCGTGCTAAGGCAGGATGGAGGAGTGATAGCTTATGCATCAAGGAAGTTGAAGAAATATGAGGAGCTATACGCAACTCATGATTTAGAGTTGGCAGATGTAATGCTAGCTCTGAAACTTTGGAGGCACTATCTTGTTGGGTGAAACTTTGAGCTCAAAACGGACCATCAAAGTTTAAAACATCTCTTCACCCAAAGAGATCTGAATGCCAGGCAAAGGCGATGGAGTGATTTTATGAGTGAGTACGATTTTGGTATTTCATACATCAAGGGAAAGGAAAATGTGGTCACAGATACCTTGAGTAGGAGACCACGTATATTCTCCTTGGTAACCTTAAAGGTCAATCTGAGGGAACATGTGTTGACACAACTCCTAGAAGATAGTTGGTATTTAAAGGTTACTTCAAACCTCCAGAGTGGGAGGCAGTTAGACCCAAAGTATGAAGGATATAGTCTAGAAACAGATGGACTGTTAAGATATCGAGGAAGGATGTACATCCCTAAGAATGGAGATATTTGAAACATCATACTGAAGGAAGCCCATAGATCAATTTATTGTGCGCATCCAGGAGTGAAGAAGATGTATGCAGATATGAAGAAGCTCTTCTTTTGGGTGGGCATGAAGTGCGATGTAGTCCATTTCATCGCCAAATGCCTGGAGTGTCAACAAGTGAAAGCCGACCACCATCACCCAGCAGGCCTCCTACAACCACATGATGTTCCTATGTCCAAGTGGGAAGTCATCTCTATGGATTTTGTTGTGGGGTTGTCGCTCACATCCCATAGACACAATTCCATTCTTGTGATAGTGGATACGTTAACCAAGAGTCCTCATTTCATTCCAGTTAGAGACACTTACGATGTCACTGATGTGGCACGTGTGTTTGTAAGCGAGGTTATCCATTTGCACGGGATACCTAAGAAGATCATTTTAGATAGGGACTCCAGATTCACTTCTAGTTTTTGGACAAGTTTACAGTCATCATTGGGGACTCAGTTGAACTTAAGCACAGCTTATCATCCTGAAACAGATGGGCAGACTGAGAGAGTAAATCAAGTCATTGAATACATTCTTAGGATGTATGTAATGGATAATCAAACCCAGTGGGAGAAGTACCTACCTTTAGTAGAGTTTGCCTATAATAACAGTTATCATAGTTCCATCGGAATGCCACCCTACGAAGCTTTGTATGGGAGGCTATGCAGAACGCCATTGAGTTGGGATAGACTAGAAGACCGAGTAACAGTTGGGCCAGAATTGATTCAAGAGATGGAGGAACAGGTGATTCAGATTAGGCAGAGATTAAAGGAAGCATAGGATAGGCAGAAAAGCTATGCAGATGCACACAGGACCGATCAAATTTATGAAGTGGGAGACCAAGTTTTCATTCGTATCAAGCCTAATAAGAGTACCATACGGTTCAGAAAGGGGACAAAATTGTCACCTTGGTTTATAGGACCATTCAGGATCCAAGAGAAAATTGGACACGTTGCCTATCGTCTCGTACTGCCACCCCACTTGCATAAAACTCATAATGTATTTCATGTATCTGTTTTACGTCATTATGTTGCTGATGAATCACATAAACTAAATTGTAAGGAATTGTAGGTATCAGATGTGAGAACCCTCATGGTAGAACCGTTACGCATATTGGACCGTAGAGTCCGACAGCTCAGGAACCGTCTGGTAGACCAAGTTAAGGTCCAGTGGGACAAGTATAGTCCAGGATATACTACATGGGAAGACGCCGAGACACTACGGCGAGACTATCCCTCACTATTTTGACCACCTCGAGAACATGTTTCTCGAAGGTGGGGTGTATGTAACACCATCTTTTGACTTAGACAGCCAGGATTACCTGAGGCCTATATACTTTATTTTCTAGTCACAGTGAAACTATTAAGGGATACACTTAAACTTTAAAACTTATGAACTGTTATGAATGTTTGAATGTTATTTGATGATGAGGTATATGATGCGATCTACTACGTGCATGTAAATTTTATGAATATTTAAATGTCATTGATGATGATGTATGTAATGCGATCTATTATGTGAATGTAAACTTTACGAATGTTTAAATGTTATTTGATGATGATGTATATGATGCGACACATTGTGAGAATGTGAATTAAATGAATGTTTAAATGCTACTAGGATGATGTTGGATATTATGCAATCTAGTTTGAGTAAATGATAATATTGAGAATGGGTGTTGAAATTGAATTATGGGATATTATGAGATCTATTTCTAATTGGAAAACTTTGATGTTAACTTATCGGTACAGGGATACCAAATTGAAATGATGCTAGTATGCAATTATATGATGATAATGCATGGAAATGTATGAGTTTGTGTTACAGACTAATCTGCAGGTTATGGGCTATGAAATAGCCAAAGGATAATGATGATGAAAGTGGATATCAGGACCACTAACCGAGAAACATTATGGTATGAATATTATATGTGAAATTTATATTGGTTTGGATACATTGCTATGATATGTGGATCGGTGCATGATTTCAGGTGACGACACTGCCCAAAACTGAATAAACGATGACAAAACCTCCAACAACATGGTGCCACTGTATATTCCATTATAGGGTGTGGACCCTAGTCCTGTTAGGAGGGGTGGAGGCATTTCCCTCCGTGTATCCTCCATTGTAGGGTGTGGACCCTAGTTATGATTAGGAGGGGTGGAGGAATTTCCCACCGTGTATCCTCCGAAAACTGAAGTCATGGGAGAACGGTGCTAGTTCATGCTCCCCAAGACATGTGATGATGACTATCAGTTGTCTGCTAGGGAAGCTTGGTCGAGATAGCGACACTTCCACTTACAGGTTCTATTTGGAGTTAGGTCAATATAGTTGACGCTCCAATATAGTCTAGCAGAGGACGGATAGGAATGGAGATGGAAGTAGGTTAGGGAGGAAGCATGAGTAGTAATAGTTGAGAAAGTATGGAGATTTGTCTTGTGGTGGAAGTTAATGTTTTTCCTTCAAAAAAAAAAAAAAAAAATGAATATTCATTATTATGTAACTAAACCAAAGTTGTTTAAAATAAAATTGTTGAACCAGATAGTAGTAATTAAGGGATTTCTCAACAACTGATTGGTTTGTTGTCTTTTATAAAAGACTAGTTTTGCTGAATGGATTGAATGCGTACATAAAATACTAAAGGATGATCGTTTGATTATTAGTACATGCACGAGAATTGTATGTACTAGCTACACATGCAATTATTGTACATATACACTAGTATGTATGAGTTTTCTTGACTTACTTACTAATAATGTCGGTTACTTGTTATGAATGTGTGAACCGTGTTTCTTTTCCTTTGTACCACGAGATACCTTAACTTCGGGACGAAGTTTCCTGAAGGGTGGGTGTATGTAACAACCCTAGATGAATACATGCTTAGGGATTATTAAGTAAAATTTAATTAATTGTCTTAATATGGTTTTAATTAAACAATGATTAGTATTAATAATATTAATTGATTAATTATTTATTAATTAATTGTTTTTAACTTTTGATTAATTAATTATTTAATTAACTATTTTATATCACACTCAATGATATTGGTAATAATTTAAGGGGGGCTTAATAATCTTAAATTGTTTAATTAAAATGCTTTACGTATGCGGGAGAGGATAAGGCATTAAAGGAAGGGATAAGATATTAATGAAGGGGGGATAAGGCATTAAAGAATGGGATAAGAAATTAATAAGGGGGAGATAAGGAAATTAATGAGGGGGAAGAGTCGGTGAAGGATGGATAAGGAAGGGAAGGAGTTGGAAGGGAGATTATTCTACGGAGGTTGGGGATGGATTTTGGGAGAGCTCTGGATTGGCAAAGAGAGTGAAATTTTGTGAGTGGGATTGATACAATGCACCGAAGTTGCTGGGGGTTTTGGGCACAGAGGGCCAGGATATCCATTGATATCCTGGGGCTAGGGAGCTACCTAGTTGGCAGGGAGGACGGTTTTGGGTAGTGTTTTGCAGAAGCGGGAAGGAAGCAAGCTGTGAACAACAAGAGGGATAATAGCATCAGGTTCAGGTGTTTACCAAGAATTATGCATTCTATTTATTTAATTTTTTAGTAAATTTATTATTCATTGTAAAATTTTAGTTACGGAAGTTATCGTTATGAAATTACTGTGTTATGAAATTACTGTCTTAGTTTATGAAATAAATTGATGTAAAATTTAATTCGGCCCCTTACATTTAGGACTTCACTATTTGTGTTGACCTTGGAATATAGTTTACGTGTGTTGACGAGATTCTAGGTACATTTTTAATATGAGGACTTCCATTTATCTTGAGGTACGTGTCTCTAAAATGGCATATAGGGAGAGGGTATTCCATGCATTCCCCACCATTTCTATTGTTTAAATGGTCACATTTATTGTCTCTTTCATCTTGCTTCTCATTGCTGCTACACCATTTTCTTCCATTGCTTATTGCATCACTGCCATTCTTGACCGCTAGCCACCTACGTGCTTCCATTTTCAACACTCCTGGATGAGAACTGCTATTACGACTGGTCATCCTTTGTCATGTATTGTTGTAGTCCATTGCTTTAGTCACATTCCATGCACTTGGAACTTCATCGCATACCATTTGTTCTCTCTAGATAAGATTACTATTACCCCTTTGCCACTCTTGGTAACCAACCATGACAAAGGCACACCCTGGAGTCTCCTTTAAACCTTTTTCAGACTCCCTAAACATGAAAAGATTTCCGAGTGAGATTATGTCCTTTCACACTCGTTAATTGGATTTCAAAGGACATCTATTCAATGTAATTTTAACCCTTTTCGAACCGGATAGACTAATTACGAAAAAGGAATACTCTAGTCAACCTCAACTAGAAGAATTCTCCCTTGTATTGTTTTATTCTTTTTCGGGTTTGGTAGACTAAATTTATGAAAAAGAATACCCCTGGAGTCTTCTTTGTCCTTTTAGACTCTCTAAATATGAAATGACAAATGAGCATTTACTTTCTTGGGCTCATTAAATCCATGAGATTGTATATGGAGTTTTCTTTCAGATCTTCTCGACTCCTTAAATATTGAAAATACCATCGAGCACAAGTCTTTTCCTCAGGCTCAAGAATTAATCCACAGGTGAGAACATCGAGAAAACTTCTATTTTCTTTCACACTCATTTAAACATGAAAGAAGGAAAAAGAGTGTGGGGGTTTTTACATCTAGTCATCTTCACTTACATTGAATCACCCTTGAACAATGCACTTGTTTTTCATCCATGTACAACAGTTGGGTTATCCATTGTCTCTTATTCATTACCATCTCCATGAGTTCTCAAACTCCGTCAACTGGTTACTCTTCCAGTATTCCATGGAAACCATTTTTTTCATTATCGAGTCAATGTTGCCCAGTCAAGTCATTTGTCGTGTTGATTTGTTCAAGGGAAGTTATCTTGTGTCAGTCATTTTTTAGTCCTTTATCCCATTCATCCCAACCATCCCTATGTCATTTGTGCTCTACCATTACACTCTTCACACCATATACCTTTATATTTTTCATGTCAATTGATGGGGAATACATCAAGGCCCTCCTTCGATGGAGTTCATCCTATCAACTCCAAATCATTATCCAAGATTGAAATCTAGAAACCAGTTAGTACCCTAGGATTTGCAGACATCAATGGAAAATTCCCTTGCATTTCAATAGTGGGTTTACATCATTGTCTCATGTTGAATGAATATACAAGTGTTCGACTTCAACTCATTTATTTACACCCACTAGATTGTGCTAGGTATATTGGGGCCCATCATCATCATCGATGGACTACCTCACGTATGTTAATGGTATACATCAATGATTGGTAATCAGATGATTTCTACCATGCTCGACCTCAACTCATTCATTTGCATGTTGTAGAATCATACCATTGGGATTTGGGACAAAGACCTTGGGTTGGGACCACCAAATTCCTTGATGGAATTCCCTCCCAAGTTGCGATGGAGTTATTCATGAGTACTTCAGAGATCACTTGGGCATCTAGTCCTCTCATTTATTTGTATACTATGACATAGATCCACATTTGTATTTGGTCATGGATATGTTTTCACTTGTGACATGGATCCACAGTGTATTATTTTGTGGCCATGATCTAATTGTCTATGTCATGCATGGATCTATAGTGTACTATTTTTGGAGACTATGCTTAGTTTTTATTACCAAGCATGGGTATTCCTTCCTCGGGGATATTATTATTATATAGGACTAATGATGGTTTCTTTCTAGGTTCCTTCGCTCGAAGATATATGATTTTGTTTGTAAATTATTTTGGACATCATACACCTCTTCTAACCTCACACTTTAGGTGGCATCTATTATAAAGTTATTTTCCACCTAATCACTTAATGGGAATCATATAGAGGTTAACAGCCTGAAACACTGAATTATACCATTTTTCCCATGAGTCTACAGTACCTTTTTTCCTAGTCGTTGGTTGTCCCTTTACATCCCATGAACAAAATTGTTGGTCGTTCCTTTTCCTCTTTCAAAGGGCAATTGGTCATTCCTTTTCCTCTTTCAAAGTGCGACTGGTCACTCCCCGCAAGAATTTAGGCACGATAGGGTCTGTTACTCCCTATTTAGGATCAGTTTCCAAGAGATGAGATTAAACCTCGTATTTTTCATGTTTTGACCTCGAGACGTTTGTTATCTTGGGCATATATATCTTATCTAGATTATCCTTTGATCGTATCTCTATTATCCTATATATTGAGGGTCTCTCATGGGGAAAAGGGGAGAGAGAAAGGATAAATCAAGCTTATATTGACAGTTTGATTATAGAGCTTGGGTAAGGAACTTGGGAAAGGACTGCATCAACTTCCTTGATTGTAAGTTGTAAACGATTTGTCCATTAATCGAATATGTGAAATATTTTCCTCCTTGCTTGAATGTATGTAATTGTTATCATCTTTGTATGGAATTGTTATTATTATGTTATGTCACTAGATCTATCATCCATTTATACATGGTTCATTTGATCTTGTGAAAGGTTTTTTTGTGTCTCTATGTATGCAGATCCACGTTGGAAAGAGCGAAGGGAATCTTTGAGAGAGATAATAGCTAAGGAGCGTGCAGAGACAATTGTCAGATCACTGGGTAAACCTTTCATTCCATCCACTAGTATATTTTTTTCGTGTATAATTTAGATCTAGGAAAATATGTTACTTCCATTTCTATTATGTCTTAGGTCTAGGAAGCCCCTAAGGGATGTAACTCGTGTAGGGTTCATTTACCCTACAACAGGTGGCTGTGTCTAAGGTTTCCAATTGCATCATCTCCTTTCACATAATCCCTACGACATCATTCATGTCTTCCATAGGTCTTCCTCTACCTCTTCTAACTCGTATGCTTCATTTTTGTGTCATATTCTTCTTAATTTCCTATAATCTTCTTAAATTTGGACAACATCTACAAAATGACCATGTTGGAGTTACCTCTCTCCCTTGAAAATTGTACCTAGTGATATCCTTTACTAGGGTTATCCTTACTGCATGTCACTCCTTATTTGATACCATATGATGTGGAAACAAGGTTCCTCTCAAAGTGCACAGCTAAAATAATTGAAGCAATTATAAAAAGAAAAATATGGCATCCATTGCATAATTAGATTTTAAAATATATTTTATTCAACTTTCATTAACATCACAAAATCTCATTCCCTTAACATAACTCATAAACTCAATTCATATGAAAATAGTACCAAAAACAAAAATACATTTCGGTTAATGGAGTCCATAATTAATTATAGTCACAATATTGAAGAATTTTAGTTCGAACATAATTCTCGTTGGTTAAATAACTAGGGAAATATGCCAACAACACTACTTATCCAACTCAAACTAAAACTAAAACAATTCAAAGTATTGCATATTAACTACAACCAACCATGGATAATGCAAACCAACCACCCATATATTAACACGTGAGCATATATTTCTATTATCAACCTACTATTGGAGTTTTTATCTCATATATGTGATCTAATTTACAAATACTCCAATACTCCCATGTTATCAATCTATCAAAGCTCACAAGCTAAAACTTTGATCTCCCCCTCCAGCTCTCCTAAGTTGTTGGTTGTTAAGATACACCATGCTCCCACTTGTTTAGATACTCAATGATTTGCCTTCAAATGAAATTGAATGGTCCTTTTATGGTTTTGAACCTCTTGGAGTTTGTTCATCATAGTTGACCATGTCAAGTTTGTTGGCATCATCTTTAGCAGATCATAGTTGGCCATGTCAACTCGTTCTACTTCATCACTAGTCATCCACTACCATAAGGAATATAATTAATAAAATATAAGTTGTATGCCTTAGTCTCTACATTGTAGTCCCTTTTCCTTTTGTTACTAACTAGAAATTATTATTGGAATTCAACAAATTTGTATAAACAAATTTGAATCATATTGGGTTATTTAAGATTTCTCGCTACTTAGGGATGATCTTGCATCACTCTGCAATACAATGCAACACCATGTTTAGAGAATCAATCCACATAGGGATTTGAAACCACAATTTCATTAAATTTGGATTAATAAGGAAGAATCTAGATTGAGAAACCATGAATTTATATTCTAAAAGTGTCAATATCAATCTTTCTAAAGTGAAAAATTAGATTCTAAAAGTATGAATAATAGTTTTCAAAAGTGTGAATTTAAAATAAATTTGAATCCAAAAAGTTTAAATTTTGAATTTCAAATCCAAATGTGTGAATTTTGATTTCAAAATTGTCAATTTTGATTCTAAAATTCTGAATTTTGATTCCAAAAGTGTGAACTTCAATTCCGATAGTACAATTTTAGATTTGAAAAATGTTAATTTCAATTATGAAGTTGTGAATTTTGAGTCCAAAAGTGTCAATTTTGTTGTTTCATCCTATTCCTCTTTTGCATATGGACCATGTACAAATAAATGATTTACTAATTCTCCATTTTTTTACACATTATACACCATATTGGCCCATGCTAGCTTCTTTTTCTACCATTATCCCAGGTGAGAATTTTATTAGAAATCCTAACTTTTGAGAGGATATCCTAGCTTACAGATTTTTCCCCACCACCATTTGTTATCACATGCTTCTTCCTCTTCCATTTTTTGTTTTGTATCCTAATTTAGTTGTTTTTAAACCCCAAAGCTTTTGTTCCTTGACTAAGAAACTATGAATTTTAATTCTAAGAGTGTAAATATACTAAACATTTCATTTTTGTATATTAATGCATAATATGAATATGGAAAACAATGTTAAATATATCAATATTGAAGATATGCAACAAAACAATTTAAAACAAGTGGTGATGACAATCATTATTATAGTGTTGTACTTTTTCAAAGCAATTTAAGGAAATGTACAAAAGGGTTCCATATAAACAAAAGACGAAGTCTATATTCCAATGGTTTTTAAAAGTTTCCTCACTTTAATTACAAACGCTATAACTTGTTTATTGTGAAAAAATTATTCACAAAACCCACATCCCAAGCAAGAAGAAAAGAAAGCAATTGATCTTCAAAAAATTTACTTGAAAAAATAGTAATTAATTTAAAAACATTGAACCAATTGTATAAAATCAAATAAAGATATGCACTAAATGAAATATTTTAAATATGTTTGGTTATATGGATCATATAATATTAGGAACACAAAAAAATATGTATATACAATGTGAATAAAAAAGTGTACAAAGAACCTCAACACTACTTATATTCCACACATTAAGCATACTTATATATACAAAAATGGGATACATGAAATACTCCTTTGTACTATGAACCCTTCAAATTATATTCATATCTGTAAATAAAAGGAAACTAAAACTACCATTTTCTTGATTCTCTAACCATATTTTCAAATAAAACAAAATTGAAATTAAAAGCTACTTGGTTGTACAACAATATTTGAAAATGAAATGAAAGAAATGTTATATTCCAGGATTAAAACTACAACTATGTTTCTTTCCCCAGTTCTAAATTACTCAAATATTGCCTATCATATCTTGAAAGTCATTTTTGGAAACCAAATTCAATTCCAACAGAAGTATTAATTTTGGAGGATAATTTATCTCATATTTTTTATTTTTCACCTCGTAGGTTTTCATGTAATTTGTTACACTATTTAAAGATAAAAAGATGTCTCTAACTAGAAAACTATTAAAGTATGCATATTTTCGCAGTTCCTCATAATGTTGTTTGTAATTCTAGAAATAAACTCTATAAGGAGTTTTTGAAACATCCAACATTTAGAGTGGATGCTCCACCCATCATCAGGGACTCTTGAAGCAATAAGTATGAAAAAAATGCTAGGCTAGGTGGGTATATAAAGGTGAAGATAATATGATCATTAGGGAAAAGGATTTCAAGTGGACACTCCACCCATCATCAAGGACTGTTGAAGCAATAAGTATGAAAAAAGTGTTGGGTAGGGGGTATATAAAGGTGAAGATAATATGATCGTTAGGGAAAAGGATAGGCATAGCCGCTATAAATTAGAAGTTGTGAAAAAAGGGAGTTATTTTGTTATTATTAATAAGGTAAAAGTAAATAATAAAAGGTTAAATTTTAAAGTTAAGAGAACAAATCAATAATAAGTATTAAATAATAATTTAGTTAATAATTATTATTAAATAATAATTTAGTTAATAATTATTATTAAATAATAATTTAGTTAATAATTATTATTAAATAATAATATAGTTAATAATAATTAATTAATTTAAATTAGTTAGAGGTTAGGAATTGAAATATAATTGAAAAGGAAAGTTATTTTTTTATTATTAATTAATGTATAAAAGGTAAAATTAAACTATTCTAAATTAATTTGTCTATTCCACCATTGAATATAAAAATTCTTTGAATTTTGTAGAGTTGGATTTACCTCCCACTCAAAATAATCAATGGAGAAGACAAATTAAGCATCATTTATTCTTGTTTACCCATATGGAGTGGTTGGAGCAACATTGGGAGCTTGAAAAACACAAATATAATATGGTTTCAATAAACATGAATTCAATAATCCTGGCCTATTGCAAATATAGTATAATTTCAATAAGCTTAAGTTCAATAAGCATGGCCTAATATAAAAATAATCTACTAATAAGAGCTCAAAAGTTTAAAATTAAACACTACACTTATAATCCAACAACATTGTAAGCATTCAATGTTTTCATGCTTTAGTTTATTGGTTATAAGTAATAAAACCAAAAAACTTTGGTTTGAGGTGAGATCTATAGTATGTCCATACCAATCCAATGTTCACCATTTTTACTGTTTGTTATTTCATCACAACCATTGTTCACCAAAAATTACAATGTTGTAAGTTATCAACATAAAGAGAAAATTATGAGCCCTCAAAAAGAAGCTTGTTTTGTAGTAACCTCTAGTAGAAACTTTGGATTGTTGTTTCATTTCTATGATCCTAGTTATATCATTGGTTATGAGTGTTATCCATTCAAGGATTGTTTTTTCCTTGGTATGATCCTAGTTATATTAGTGTTATCCATTCAAGATAATTATGACTCATGTGTCTTAAAGGAATTGATTATGCTAAATAAATTAAGAAACTTCTAAATGTCGAGAGTATATATGCCTATGAGAGGTGAATATTTCTCAAATGGTATATACTTGCATGTATAATTTGATTTTCATTTGTTCACAGTTAACTTTAACTTTGGAATTTTGACGGAGCCAATGTTAGCACATTCAAACAAAGAGGTTTCATTACATTCTATGGGAAATTGAAAGTGTTGGACACACCTACCAAACTTAGAGGGGGGGTGAATGAGTGTGGGGCTCTTTTTCCAAAAACTTCCCTTTTACTCAAAACTTATTAGTAAGCATTCAACTTTTAATCATTACTCATTGTTGTCATTTATAATCAGTTAGATGTTAACATATATCAGCAGCATATATTAGCAATATATCATCAACAAGTCATCACCATAAGGAACACAAAGAACACAAGATGTATGTACAATTTTTCTTTTTATTATGGACAACAATCTGGAGTTTTCCAGCAACAACTGAATAGAGTACAACTCTACAAGAGAACCAGCTCTATAATGAAAGACTCAGCTTACACCCTCAGCACCAACTGAGATGAGGCAACAATCCTCAACAGATATTAATCTGTCAACGGGTATGTGACCTGTCGGTAGTGCAGCCCGTGTGTGTATGCGCCCTGGCTCACTACAGCCCGTGTATGTACGCGTCCAGTGTATATAGGAGCTTGCGTATACCTTTTGAGATGTTAGGGTTTATCCTTCAAGATCAACTCAGATCATCTGCAAACAATATATCATTCTCTTTTGTCTCTGACTGTCCAATCTGCCCACCAGCCAATCACAACACATCCAAGTTCTCCAATATCTTGTTCATGCTCCACAACAAATCAATATGAATGTTATCTCAATCATGTATAAACAACTAGTATACCACCTCAATCATGTCACCACTGAATCAAAAGAGTATTGCTCACTCCATCAACCAAATCAACCAAACTGAACCACATCATAGAAGCCATACCAAGAATGCCCTAAGAATTCACAACACATCAAACAATAGTATCCATCAAGACAATAATGTAACCATACCAGTGTCTCAGTGATAGATCTGAGGCCATAAAATGTAGATATAGAACCTGCTTCAGTATTCAACAACTTTTCATCATCTCAACCACAAATCTCCATGATTTTATCCATTGTACGCTCCTTGTACACATTCAACCCATGTATACCTTCAATGTATACACACCCTATACACAGACAGCCCGCTTATACCTCAGAAACTAGGGTTTCTGAAGCTTCGAGAATTTTTCCGTCAAGATCTCCGACATTGTTGAAACTTTAATGCGTCCATCAGATCCTCCTCTCGCTCTTTCTCATAATAGATCTTCAATCATGCTCAAGAGATCCATACCAAATATGCTCTCACAAGAAGCTCTCAATTGATCCACAAAAAATGATATTTAGCAAGAGTCCATAGCTATCTTATTTATATTTTCATTCTCTAGGTCACTTAACCCATTTCTAGGTTACTTAACCCATTTCTTAGGTTACTTAACCTATTTTCCTTATTTTAGGGTTAACCACTTTCCATAAATAGAAATTTCTCCAATACTTTATCATTTAAATATTCCTTCTTGATTTTGTCACTTCTCTTTATTATTTAAATAATCCTCCTTGACTTTGTCACTTTACTTTATCATTTAAATAATGATTTCTTCTTTTATGTCACTTTGACTTATTTGACCATGGGGGCTTCAAGCCTTCATATGGGGGTCATGCATCTTCGTAAGGCCATAACTCTCAAACCATGAGGAGTTATGTGACATTCCACATACCACCGGAAATGGCATGACGAGCACTATCCATCTAGGATATTTTCACCAACAACTTCATTGATCTTCATCTCATTATTTCACTTACAAGCATGGGTCCTCCAATTGTTCTTCTAGGATAACTCAATCTACAAAGCATCTTCCCGTGAGGGCTTTCACCATAAGGGGACCACTCTGGAGTTCATACATTTTTGCACCTTATCAATAATGATAAGACAATAATGAGTCATATTTTCATCAAACAAACTATGCATCATCATGTATCAATGACAACTCATTGATCCATCTTCATCTATGCATCATATCAATTATCCATCTTTATCAATTGGTTTCCACTTTGACATTTATCATTCTCATCAAGGACTATGCATCATATGAATGATCCATATTTATCAATTGGTTTCCACTTTGACATCTATCATTCTCATCAAGGACTATGCATCATATCAATTATCCATTTTTATCAATTGGTTTCCACTTTGGCATCTATCATTATCATCAAGGACTATGCATCATATCAATTGGTTTCCACTTTGACATCTATCATTCTCATCAAGGAAAATACATATACTTTGTTCATCAATCATTAATCAATCAATCATTTGAAATCAATCAATCACTTGACATCAATCAATCAAACCATTGGCATCAATGACAAGATGATCCAACAATATCCCCCTTTGGCATTGATGGCAATACCAACATTGATGTCAACAAAAATTACCAATTATTGATGTCAACATGTAGATAAGGCATGCTCTACATCAATAGTCAATGTGAATATCTCTCCCCATCAATAAACATCAATCACGTCAATGTGATTAACTCTCCCCCTTTGACATCAATGGAAAAGGGCCATTCTCCTCTTGGGGCTTCTCCCCTGTCTAAGTGCCTTTGATATTCCTCTGGATAATCTCTCCCCTTTTTCACAAGGGATATCACTGTGATGTAATTCTGAAAATAAATTGAACATACTCCCCCTGTGACCATCGCTCCTCCTGGAATTATGCCTCTATGCTCTTTCTTCAAATATAGGTCTCTTTTCTAGGTATGCATCTGATAAATATCTCCTCCTAGAATCATGGGAAGAAGAATGACTCCCCCTAAGAGTATGTCTCCCCCTATATTCTCTACAAGATGAAAAATATGCTACCATATGATGAACCTTGGACCTGTTCATGCATCAAACTTGTTCCATACCATGCATCATGAAGCAAAATATATGTCAATAATGAAATAAAGAATCATGAGTAAAATATCAACCAAGTACATCCTGTACAAAAAAAATGTGTGCTCGTCATGCATAACACTTACGCATATCAACCGTGTACATCAACATTATGCAATGTGCCAAAAGATATCATCCATGGAATGTATCAATCATATGCCTCTATCAATATGCCAACATGTGCATCTACCAAATTTATGCCAACCATGTGCATCCACCAATATGCCAACCATGTGCATCTACCAATATGCCAAACAAATACCATCTATGAGTGTACCATCATGCATCATCACTTGCATCAAGCAAGTATATCAATCATGCATCAACAAGCTATGACTCCCCAATTATGTACAACATGACTATCAACTCAACTCACCAACTACATGTCTCAATATGTAGCCCAACCACATGAAAAATGAATGCACCATGATATCCATCATATTCTTTCAATAATACATCATAAGATATATCAATTAAACTCAAATATGCACCAGCCATGTACCCCAGCAAATCAACATCAATTCATACTCATGGGTTAGTGCCATGCACCCAAGATTTATTTTACATCATCACCTTACATGATCTAATATAGAACCATGAAAACATGTAGCAAACGGTGTCAGAATCCTGCAATAAACAATGTCATACCCTGCATCACAGAGTTATACCATCACATCAAACTGCAACCCATGTGCATTTCCTTTTTCCCAAGGCTTTACAATATATACGCGACCTGCTGCACAACAGCTCACGTATGTATGCGACCTATACAAGGTCAGCATGTGTATGTACGCGACTGATACCACTATCACCCATGTATTGTTAAGCCCTAATATTGGCTCATTAACCCTTAATTGGGGCATATTAGATTAGTAATGTTATTTTATTTATGTTGGCTTTAGGCCATTAGTTGTAATTATACCTCCTAGTTGTTATAACCCTAAATTGCACTATTCCTGCTTACCTGGCATCAGGCCTACTCATTGCCTTTCCTTGCCAAAGCCATGTTGAACAGACTCTTCAAAAACCTCCTCAATCAAGTAACCCGTGCCCTAACTTAGCACTGGGTGCGTTGGGACACTGGCAGGCCTTCTGCAGCACGCGTGTGAACGCTGGCTGGCCCACTACAGCCCGCGTTTACCTAACAAAGAAAAAAATTAGGAAAGTTTCCGCCGGGACGAAGAGCTTTTTGTCAGTTAACTGGAACTCCCAGCCATGCATGGCCAAGAGTTCGCCTAAAACCCTAGCTCCTTCCATCCTATAAAAGGAGGGGTAGGGGTACTATTCAAAGGAGGAAAAATCATAGCAAAGAAACTCTGCCAAATTGCCAAGTCCGTTTTGTCCCAACCCTTTATCCTTGCCTCAAGCTTTAGGAGAAATTCAAGCAACAGCAGTTGGAGGACAAAAGAAGAGGAGGAGCCCAGGATCAGGATCGAGGAATGGTGGCCGGTCTCTGTGATCATTGTAAGTTGGTTCATATTGAGATTAATAAAAAGATACTTTTCCCATCCCGAATACATGAGTCGTATCTATGTTATTTGATTTGTGTTTAATCTCTAACCCTCTAGTAGATCAGTAGCATGCATGCGTAGTTTTGTCTTGATTGTAGGATCTCTTTGTGGAAGGAGCAGCAGCAGCAAGGAGATAAAAGCTCAACGGAGGATCTACTTCAACCATCGATAAAAAGGTTAGTTGATTCTTCCCATGTTTGCCTGAGAAAAAGGGTTATAGGTTTGGGTAGGAGGTTAAAAGTTATT
>ML780051.1:379703-413698 GCA_009831015.1 Picea engelmannii
TCTTGTACTTGAACATTTAAGTGGGGTAAAAGGAGGTTGCCCCCTCGAAGAGGCTTATTATCTGAAATTATCTCTTTTTCAAGGCATTGAGTACTTTTCCTGAGGTTTTTCTATGCTATATTGATGTTTGGTTCTTAACATGTATGCTTCAGTAGATGACTTACTTTAGATTCCCTTTAGTCTTTCATCATGTTCTAGTTGTTATGTTTTCTTCACCCACTTTTGTAGAGGTTCCTACTTCTCGGAACTTGAGCTATGAGCATCCATCTTTTCAAAGATGTCTCCCTTTATTATTTCATTCCTTCTTCTAGCCATGCTATGTGAAGTCCTCATCGTGGACTTTCTTCTTGTGTTCCATCACTCCTGGGATTGGTGGCCAAATACACTATAGTTGTAGCATCTAATGGTGTTACAATGAACAACAATGTGTCATACTTGATCACATCTCCAACACCTCATGGTGTTATAAAATCTTCCATTATATCTTCTTTCATAAAATCTACATTCAAAATCTTTGTGACCATATCCATTACATGAATAACAATGCCCATGAAAAATACTTTCATACCTTTGCTTTGGTGTCCCAAGAATAGCTTCTTGATGTCTTCCTTGCCTTGTTCTTTTGGAATTTTCTTTATCTTGTGTAGATGGTTGTTTTGCAACATTGTCTTCCTTATTTTTTGGACTTACCTCGTGCTTCTTTGAGGTGCTTTCTTCAGCATGTGTATATTCTCCTTTGTATCCAAGACCTGATTTATCATATGATGATATTTGACTTTCCAAGATCGCATCCAAGATTCGTGAGCTATTCAAGAATTTGTTTGACTTTTCTACCTTCTTTCTAAGGTCAACAATTTCATCTTCTAACTTACAACATGACTCTTCCTTTTCATTTATTTGATTCTTCAATAGTTATTCTATTCTTTTGGCTTATTTAATTTGGGTCTTGAGATGGACAATGATTTCATAACTTTTGCTAATCTCATCATCTACATTCATATCTTCTTTTCCATTCTTTAGTCTTGTGATCTCTTATTCCTTTTCTTCTAATTTGGTATTAAATCTCTCTTCTTGGTCCTTGATCATTTCCTTTAGTTTCAAGATGTGCCTTAGACTTCTCCTAAGAAACTCCTTAGTGTTATCCGAAAGATAGTTATAGTCTATATAATAATGATCACTTCTATATCTATATAAACCCTCTTCAACTTCCTTTTGAAGTTTTAATAGATTTTCTTCTATCATTTTCATGGGATAATTACCATCAAACTTTACACAAACTGTTTATATATATTCTTCTTCACTTGTAGAGAAAAATTCGTCATCATCATTACAATCAAGGGTTTTTTAGGGTTTTTTACCTTCATTTGAAATATCTTCATGATCTTCCTTTTTTCCAACATCAACACATAATTCTTTGCCTTCATTTTAAATGTCTTCAAGATCTTCCTTTGTGCTATCATCACTTGATTCTTTATCTTCACTTAAAATGTTTTCAAAAACACATTTAGAAATAATGCATTCAATATTTTTTGGAGATTCTTTACCTTTAGTGATCTTGATGGAGTGATCTTCAATATCATCTTTCTCCTTCTTGCTTTGATATGTTTCCTCTAGATTTAGCCATAGATCCTTGGTGGAAGTGCATTGTCCCATGCTCTCTTTTATAGAAATTGAGAGTCCACTAAGAATGGTCTTGAGAGCCAATGCATCATTATTCTTTCCTTCTCTTTGAGTTGCAAACTTTGACTTGTTCTTCAAAGGAACTGATCCACCAATGGCTTCCTTCCAAATTGTTGCTCCCATTGTCTTCAAATGTAGTCTCATCTCTATTCTCCAAGTAAAATAGTTTTCCTCATCAAGGATTGGAACTTCATCATCCATTTGTGTGTCTATGGATCTCCTTTAAACTTATTAAGGCTTGTAGTGAAGGCCCTCTCTGATACCAATTGTTGGACACACCTACCACACTTAGAGGGGGGTGAATGAGTGTGGGGATATTTTTCCCAAAACTTCCCTTTTACACAAAACTTATTAGTTAGCATTCAACTTTTACTCATTACTCATTGTTGTCATTTATAACTAGTTAGATATTAACATATATCTACAATATATCATCAACAAGTCATCACCACAAGGAATACAAAGAACACAAGATGTATGTATAATTTTTCTTTTTATTATGGAAAACAATCCAGGGGTTTTCCAACAACAACTGAATAGAGTACAACTCTACAAGAGCACCAGATATATAATGCAAGACTCAGCTTACACCCTCAGCACCAACTGAGATGAGGCAACAATCCTCAATAGATATCAATCTGTCAACAGGTGTGCGACCTGTCAGTAGTGCAGCCTATGTGTTTACGTGCCCTGGCTCACTATAGCTTGCGTATGTACCGGTACAGTGTATACAGGAGCATGCGTATACCTTTTGAGATGTTAGGGTTTATCCTTCAAGATCAACTCAGATCATCTGCAAACAATATATCATTCTCTTTTGTCTATGACTTTCCAATCTGCCCACCAGCCAGTCACAACACATCCAAGCTCTCCAATATCTTGTTCATGCTCCACAACAAATCAATATGAATTCTATCTCAATCATGTATAAACAACTAGTATACCACAGCAATCATGTCACCACTGAATCAAAAGTGTACTACTCACTCCACCAACCAAATCAACCAAACTAAACCACATCATAGAAGCCATTCCAAGAATACCCTAAGAATTCACAACACATCAAACAATAGTATCCATCAAGACAATAATGTAACCATACCAGTGTCTCAGTGATAGATCAAAGGCCATAGAGTGCAGATCTGGAACTTGCTTCAGTATTCAACAGCTTGTCATCAGCTCAACCACAAATCTCCATGATTTTATCCACTGTACGCTCCCTATACACAGTCATCCCGCATATACCTTCAATGTATACGTACCCTATACACAGAAATCCCGCATATACCTCAAAAACTAGGGTTTTTAAAGCTCCGAGAATTTTTTCGTCAAGATCTCTGACATTGCCGAAACTTTGATGCATCCATCAGATCCTCCTCTCGCTCTCTTTCTCAGAATAGATCTTCAATCATGCTCTCAAGAGATCCATACCAAAGATGCTCTCACAAGAAGCTCTCAATGGATCCACAAAAAAGGATATTTAGGAAGAGTCCATAGCTATCTTATTTATACTTTCATCCTCTAGGTCACTTAACCCATTTCTAGGTTACTTAACCTATTTTCCTTATTTTAGGGTTAACCACTTTCCATAAATAGAAAGTTATCCAATACTTTATCATTTAAATATTCCTTCTTGATTTTGTCACTTCTCTTTATTATTTAAATAATCCATCTTGACTTTGTCACTTTACTTTATCATTTAAATAATGATTTCTTCTTTTAGGTCACTTTGACTTCTTTTACCATGGGGGCTTCAAGCCTTCATATGGGGGGTCCTGCGTCTTTGTAAGGCCGTAACTCTCAAACCATGAGGAGTTATGTGACATTCCACATACCATCGAAAATGGCATGACAAGCACTATCCATATAGGATAGTTTCACCAACAACTTCATTGATATTCATCTCATTATTTCACATAAAATCTTGGGTCCTACAACCTTTCTTCTAGGATAACTCAATCCGCAAAGCGTCTTCTCATGAGGGATTTCACCATAAGGGGAACACTTTGTATTTCATCCATTTGTGCACCTTATCAATCATGATAAGACAATTTAATGAGTCATCTTTTCATCAAACAAACTATGCATCATCATGTATCAATGGAAAATCATTGATCCATCTTAATCTATGCATCATATCAATGATCCATATTTATCAATTGGTTTCCACTTTGAAATATATCATTCTCATCAAGGACTATGCATCATATCAATTATCCATTTTTATCAATTGGTTTCCACTTTGGCATCTATCATTATCATCAAGGACTATGCATCATATCAATGATCCATCTTTATCAATTGGTTTCCACTTTGACATCTATCATTCTCATCAATGACAATAAATATACTTTGTTCATCAATAATTAATCAATCAATCCTTTCACATCAATCAATCACTTGACATCAATCAATCAAACCATTGGCATCAATGACAACATGATTCAACAGAAAGTACATACTCATTCATCAATTATTCACTCTAAATAAAAGAGATAAAGTATCATATAATGTACAACACTCATAAGTCACACCCTTAAATATTTTAGTAGCCTTATATCTAAGACTATCCCAACAAATATCAAACACTTTGTTTTGGGCTACATAATCTTCTTCTTTAGCTCCAAGCCTAACAATGTTCATGTCAAAGCCTCTCAATATCTCCATCATAAATTTTTGAGGAGTTATTCCCTCATATTCCACACTCTCTTTAAGATATATCAACAATGAAGATATATAGTCAAGAAGTCTCTCTACATCCTAAATTTGCTCAAAATGCAAACCAAACTTCAAATTATTTTTTTTCTACACAAACCTTTTAGAGGATCAAATATAATTTTCTATGCATATCGCATCAAGGCAAGAGCAAGATTATATAGTTTTTTATTTCACCAATTATCCATAACAATGGATATAACGCAAGTGTTGTATGAAATGCAAATTTTTCAAGGTATCAAAGAGCCACTAGAAATAGAAGTTTTCAAAACCCCAACAGTTTTGGATACAATTATTATTGAAGTGTAGATTTGTACTAGTTTTGGACACAATTATTATTGTAGTGTGGATTTGTTGGTACAAGATAATAAGGCAATATTAAAGGAAATAAGAAGTCAATATTTTTCACTGGTCTTATTCATATGCCATATTTTGTCTTATTCAAATGCCATATTGGTGAATTGAGGTTACAAGTGTCTATATCTATATTCTTCTCAACATAGTATAGGAGTTTAGAATGTTGAAACAACAAGGGATTGGAACGCATATTTATTATATATGTTCATATTGGTGTAAATGCATCATTTTCTCTCACATGCATACTCTCTTTTAAAGTGAACTTGAGCTTCATCATATGTAATACCATGAGAAAACATCATGGGTTTCCAAAACCATGGGCATGTAAACTACCATTGGTAAAATCCACTTTTAGATTCTAGGATCAAATCCTATTTTATAGGAGCTAGAGTGCTTCTTTCCTCCATTGTAGGGATAATTCTTATTTTCTAGGAATAAGTGCACACTTGCATGAGTAAACCCTACTCTGCATGCATGAGCTAGTTTACTCCACAGTGCATGCATGATATAATTTACTCCACTAAGTTAACTCCCTCATGAAAAGGCATTAGATAATTAGGGCACATGTGGACCATTGGTAAAATCCACTTTTAGATTCTAGGGTCAAATCTTATTTTCTAGGATCTAGAGCACTTCTTTCCTCCTATTTTCTAGGAGCTAGAGCACTTATTTCCTCCTATTTTATAAGATCTAGAGTGATTTTTTCCTCCATTGTAGGGATAATTTCTATTTTCTAGGAATAAGTGCACACTTGCATGATTAAACCATACTTTGCATGCATGAGCTAGTCTACTCCACATTGCATGCATGATCTAGTTTATTTTACTGTGCATGCATGAGCTAGTTTACTCCACCTTGTATGCATGAGCTAGTTTACTCCACCAAGTTAACCCCCTAATGAAAATGCATTGGATAATTAGGGCATGTAGTTAAGAGTAGCATAGTTGCATGACCAATTCTTATATATGGCAGTAAATTGCATTGTATTGCAATGATTATTTTTTCATCCTATATGATTATTATTATTTATGAGTTTTATGAGAATTAATTTGCTCATATGATTCTTCTTGTCTTTTCTTATCTCAAATTAATTGCATTGCTTGTTGATTAATTGGGTTGGTTGTCATTGATTTCAACCCTTGAAGAAAGTCTGGTGGCAAATTTTTGTAGCACAAAGGTTTGGGTAATGGACCCAAGTTTGTTTGATGGATAATGGTATGAGTTTTGGTATATTTGTAGGCAATATTATTCTAGATGGATAGTACAAGTCATGCCATTTCTAGTGGTATGTGGAACGTCGCATAACTCCTCATTGTTAGAGAGTTATGGCCATGTGAAGTTGGAGAACCCTCATGAGTCATTTAGAAGCCCCAAAAGGTCAAAGTAGTCAAAGTGGTTGCAAAGAAGAAAATATTTAAATAATAAAGTAAAGTGATGAGTGTATTATAAGTTAAAGTGGATACAAAAGAAATTATTTAAATAACAAATTTAATGGAGAAATTACTAAGTGTACAAGTGGTTAGAACTGGATTATCCCTAAAATAAGGAAAGTGGGTTAAGATGGTTAGAAGGTAATTTAAATAATAAAGTGAAGTGATGAGTGTAATATAAGTCAAAGTGGATACAAAAGAAATTATTTAAATAATAAATTTAATGGAGTAATTACTAAGTGGACAAGTGGTTAGAAGTGGGTTAACCCTAAAATAAGGAAAGTGGGTTAAGATGGTTAGAAGGTAACCCCTTGAGGAAGCTATATGAAAGTATAAATAAGAGGCAAGGGTCTCTCATTTTTAATCACACTTGAGCATATTGAATATCTACAAGTGACTGAGGTAACCAAAGGATATCTAAGTTGAATTCCAGATGGAAGGTGAAGTAAAGAAGGCTCAAATTCAAGGGAGGATAAATTCTTTTGATGATGTTTTATAAGGTATGTTATTTATAAGTCATCTCACCATTTTCACAATAACTTTTTTTCTAGAATGATTCAGACTGTGAAATTGGGAGGTCGTTGAGGAAACATATCCAAGTAGCTGTGATAAAAATTTCATCTTGTGATTCATTGTATTTTTAGATTCACACTCTGTGGAGAACAGGGTTTGTGGCTAGTCCTGAAACTAGTCTAAAACAGGTGTTTCGGGTAAAAAAAGTCATAACTTCTTCATAACATATCCAAATTTACTAAGAAAAAATGTATTGGTTATATTACAGTAAGTAGTATTCTTTGTACCATTTTCAGATCCATACAACAAATATTATGTGTGGGGTACACTATACAAGTTCTCTCTCTAGAATAAGCCAGAATTCAACAAGGTATGTCATTTTTGCTATAACTCCTTTTCTGAGAGGTTCCAAGTAGTGAAACCTGGAGTAATTGCATAAAAGACGTTGAATAACATTGTGTACTATTTTCATATCTTTATTCATTACGGGTACATAGTTATGATTATTTCAAGCTAGGGTTGTTGACTAATCCAAAATTAGTCATGTGAGACTAAAGTAAAGTTTTATGAAAATGCTAGTCTCTTGTTGTTAAAGTTAAGGAAGGTTTGCAGGTATGTGATCATATACACCAGGTATATTACAGAGTTACAAATCAGATTTGGATGATGAAATTGATGAGGGATTTTGGTTGAGGTACATGTTGGGTACATGGTTGAGACAAGTAGTTGATGAGTTGGCACATAAATGAGGTGTATAGTTGATGATGTTGTTACATCTTGATGAGTCATATTTTATGTTTATTTGATGCATGATTGGTAAATATTTGGTGCATAGTTGATGCACTCGTTGATGGTACAGGTTGAGGTACAGATTGGTGCATGGTTGATGCACTTGTTTATGGTACAGGTTGATTACAGGTTTTTTGGACAGGTTATTGTGACTGGTTATTTGTACAGGTTTGGTGCATGGTTGATGCATTTGTTTATGGTACAGGTTGAGGTATAGGTTGATTTATGGTACATGTTGTCATAGGTTATTGGTACAGGTTGATTACAAGTTGATTGGTACAGGTTACAGTAGTATATCTCACATTGATAGTGTGACAGTGGTTCCATCATTCTACTTCTACGTCATGGTGGTTTGACGGGGAAAGGATAGGTGGTTGTAGCCACCTTTCGGTTGTAGTCAAAGAACATAGGGTGTTGTAGCCACATTTTGGTTGTAGCCAGAGAATTGGGGAGTTGGAGCTTCCCTCAGGTTGTAGCATGAGAAACTAGGGGGTTGGAGCTTCCTTCCAGTTGTAGCTGGAAAAAAAAGGAAGATGGTTCTTCCAATGAATGTAATTATTAAATACATATAAGAAAAATAATTATGTGGTTTTCTCCCGCTTTGGGTTTCCACATAAAAACACTGGTGTACTATGTATGTGTATGATTGCTCATTTTCTCATTGTTTATTTACTCTGCAACTATTGGATGATAATGCTACATTGATATAACACTTGCATTTTATGGTTAAAAAGGATTAAATTTCTCTATTATTGATTCACACCCTCTCTCAGTAATCCAACAATTGGTATCAAAGTCGGTTCCTTCAGGAAACAGTTTAACCACTAGAAGGAGATCATGGATTATTCTGAGAATGGAGTACCATTGTTTAATGGTCAGAATGGTTTAAAGTATGAGTTATGGAGTGGAAAGACAAAAGTATTTTTATAGGCACAGGGGTATTATATTTGGATATCAATCGTTACAGGATATGATAGTTCAAAAAGGGAAAAGATTGTAACAAAGAAGGAATTGAAGAAGAATAAAAAAATAGCAATGGATTTCATCTGGGAAGGATTACCTAATCCGGTAAGAGAAAAAGTTGGTAAATGTTCATCAACCAAAGAACTTTGGGATAAGTTACATGACATATATTCTTTAGCCATCACAGATTCATAAAATGCCAAAGAAGATACAGATACAGATCAAGAAGTATTGTGTTCATCATGTCAAATAGATTCAGAATATGAAGAGTACATAATCATCAGAGGTATGTTTTTTTTCTTTAATTGTGAAAAACATGGACATCTTGAAACATAATTCCATGAAGGAAATGAGACAGAAAAACTAATTGAAAAGGAAGACAATTATGAAGCAGAATTGATTAGTGTTTTAGATGAACTAAGAGAAGAAAACAAGTCACTCAAGAAATAATTAATGAAACAAAAGGAAAGTGTTCACATTTTTTAAGAAGCCCGACACATCATCGAGAACTTAAGAACTCGGCTAGAAGAAGCCAGAAAGATCGAAGAAAATATTGAATATCAAAAGTAGTATTTGGAAGAAAACATAGCAACATAGAAGGAAGAAGCAGAAATAAGAGAGAATATATTGTCAAATCATCTTAAGGAAATAACTAACGATCTAAACCATCTTGAGGCAAAGTTTAGTCAAGAAGAGAAAGTAATTGAAGAAGAAATAATCACATTAAAAATTCATCTTGAAGAAGTGAAAAGAATAGAAGAAGTCATGAAGTCTCAGATAATGAAGAAAGAAGAAGAGGTTGAGAAGCTTGAAGAAGAATTTTTTACATCGAGAAGTAAAATCGTCAAGATCCACAAGAACGTTGAAGAGACAGAAACATCCACATTAGTTATAGAGAATGAAGAGAATCACTCTAGGTTGCTAGAAAAGAAGAATGAAGAAAATAGAAAGAGTTATGTAGAAGTACTCAAAGGAAGGAATCATGATCAACCAGAATCTAAGAAAACTATTGAAGATACATCTTCAAGAAGACCATCCATGTTCAAGCCAAAAAGAAGCTTCAATCATGATCATGATCAGTAAAGGAAGAAATTCAGAAGGACTACACCACAAAGAAGATCATTCACTCCCAGGTATGCAAATTTGTTTATGGTCATCGTTTTTATTGTACTAATTTTGGACATAAGGTTTCATATTGCAAGGATTATAAAAGAAATTTTCAAACAAGAAATGCCTATGTGGCCCCATGTAACATTGAATGTTACAAATGTCATAACTATGGACACATATCTAGTGATTGTAGAAGCATGATCGATACTTCCATGAAAGAGAACACTGATATCAGATATAAGAAAGTATGGATAAGAAAACATGAAGAACGGGTGAACAAAAACCAAGTCCCAAAGATCGCAAGATTGGCAATAAAACGAGATGAAGAAAATTATATAGAGAAAAAGAAAGATTTCAAGTACAGAAAGGTTTGGAAAATAATTGAAATAAAAGAAGGATGGGTAAATAAGGAACAGGTTCAAGAGATTGTACTTTCAAGAATTGTAGTGAAAGATGAATCCACATACAGAAAGAAAGAAGTCAAAGCTCAGAGAAATGATGAATCTACCAATGAAGATGATGATGAATACAAATCAGAGTAGGAATTGTTCTGAGCCATCCAGCTTAGATACTCCCAGGTAATATGAATATTAGACAGGGGGATTCTATGCGGTAGTTGTGACAAACCAAAGAACCATCCTTTAAGAAGCTTGCAAAGTTTGAGTAGACGGATCTAGAGCAGTCAATTAGTTGAAGTACAATCAGTTGTAGTAGTAAAGACTTCATGATAGTATAGTGATAAATGGGCCAGCATTATGGACAGTTGTGCATTACAGTCTTGGAAAGTATGGACAGAGATGGATTCGTAGTAACACTTAGCAGGTTTGGACAGATATATGATAGTGGATGAGAGCATGGATTCATATATTGATTTAGAGAGTGGTTCAGAGACAAAGGAAAATTATCATAATGGATGACAATTACATAGTAAATGGTTTGAACAATTCTAATGGATTCCAAATTGAAACATATTTCTGGACACATGCAGTGCATACAATAGTTCACATTCAAAATAGAGTAATTCTCATAAACAACAATGAAAAAATTCCCTACGAGCTATGGAAAGGAAGACCAGCAAATGTGAAGCACTTCAGAGTATTTGGAAGAAAATGCTACATCAAAAGAGAACATGTGGAATGGGAAAGTTTGACTCTCGTGTGGATAAAGGAGTACTTGTTGGTTACTCAAGTAAAAGGAAAGCATACAAGTGTTACAATCTGAGGTTGAACAAAGTTGTGGAAAGCATCAATGTAACAATTGATGAAACAAGTGGACGAGAATTAAAAGAAGAAGAAAACGAGTCAGTGGAACAACTTTACGAAGAAGCAAAAGATCAAGAAGGGTTCAAGAAAAGGAAGTGCAGAAAAAAACCTCTACATCAAGGTTAAGCCATAAATTTTCAAAGGATATGCAGAATGAATTTGAAATATCATTACTCGGAGAAATGTCCTTCTTTATGGGTCTTCAGATACGTCAAAGAAACCGAGGAATTTTTATTTCTCAAACTAAGTATATCAGAGAAATGCTAAAGAGGTTCAGAATGGAAGATTGCAAACTAGTTACCACTCTTATGAAAACCAGTTGCAAGTTGAGAAAAGATGATGATTCAAAGTCTACAGACCAGAGGAAATACAGTTCAATGATTGGTAGCTTACTATATGTGACAGTATCCAAACCAAATGTAATGCGGGCAGTTGGACAGGTGGCACGATTTCAAGAAGCACCAAATGAATCACATGTATTAGAAGTGAAGAGGATTTTCATATATCTCAAAGGAACAGAAGAGTTTGGATTATGATATCCAAAAGGAAAGGATCTATCACTTATTTCCTACACAGATGCAGATTGGGTAGGTTTCATTGATGACAGATGAAGCACCAGTAGAGCAATGTTCTACTTGGGTGAGTGTTTAGTATCTTGGCTAAGCAAGAAACAATCATCGGTATATTTATCTACAGTTGAAGCAGAGTATATTTCAGTAGTAGGATGTTGTACTCAGGTTCTATGGATGAAACAAACTTTGAAAAATATACAGGTTGAGTATGATGAGCCCATTCCAATCTATTGTGATAATACAAGCATCGTCAGTATCTCAAAGAAATGGATGATGCACTCCAAGAAGAAGAACATTCCAATAAAGTATCACTTTCTACAGGAACAGGTTGCAAAGAAGAACATCAGATTTGAATATGTGGGCACAAAAGAACAAGTGGTAGACATCTTTACAAAACGGCTTCCAAGGGAAGCCTTTGAGTATCTTCGTCAAAGACTCAGAGTAATTTCTAATCCAAAATGAATGTTATTGAATGCTTATCTTATATATGTTAGATTTACACAAGGAAGCACCATAAATAGGATAGTTCAGGTTGGGAGATCATTTTCAGGAAGATTTTAGTCAGGGGGAGCAGCCCCAGATGGAAAGATACCTTTGTCATTGATGACAAAGGGGGAGAGATTTATTAGATGAAAAGGTAAATGCTTGGAGAAAGAGCACAAAGGCATGGTTCCAGAGGGAGCGATGGTCACAGGGGGAGCATGAGTGATATGAATTTAGTATTGCATCAAAGTGTTTCCATCAATGACAAAGGGGGATATTGTTTATTAATTGGGTTGGTTGTCAAAAGTTCGGTAGCAAATTCCGGTAGCACAAAGGTTTGGGTAATGGAACCAAGTTTGTTTGATAGATAATGGTATGAGTTTTGATCTATTTATAGGCAAGACTATTCTATATGGATATTACATGTCATGCCATTTCCAGTGGTATGTGGAACATCACATAACTCCTCACGGTTAGAGAGTTATGGCCATATGGAGTTGGAGAACCCTCATGAGTCATCTAGAAGTCCCAAAAGGTCAAAGTAGTCAAAGTGGTTGCAAAGAAGAAATTATTTAAATAATAAAGTGAAGTGATGAGTATACTGTAAGTCAAAGTGGATACAAAAGAAATTATTTAAATAATAAATTTAATGGAGAAATTACTAAGTGGACAAGTGGTTAGAAGTGGGTTAGCCCTAAAATAAGGAAAGTGGGTTAAGATGGTTAGAAGATAATCTAAATAATAAATTGAAATGATGAGTGTACTATAAGTCAAAGTGGATACAAAATAAATCATTTAAATAATAAATTTAATGGAGAAATTACTAAGTGGACAAGTGGTTAGAAGTGGGTTAACCCTAAAATAAGGAAAGTGGGTTAATATGGTTAGAAGGTAACCCCTTGAGGAAGCTACATGAAAGTATAAATAAGAGGCAAGGGTCTCTCATTTTTAAATCACACTTGAGAATATTGAATATCTACAAGTGACTGAGGTAACCAAAGGATATATAAGACGAATTTCAGAGGGAAGGTGAAGTAAAGAAGGCCTAAATTCAAGGGAGGATAAATTCTTTTGATGATGCTTTCTAAGGTATGCTATTTATAGGTCATCTCACCATTTTCTCAATAAAAAAAATTCTATAATGATTCAAACCGTGAAATTGGGAGGTCATTGAGGAAACATATCCAAGTAGCTTTGATAAAAATTTCATCTTGTGGGTCATTGTATTTTTGGAGTTACACTCCGTGGAAAATAAGGTTTGTAGCTAGTCCTAAAGCTAGTCTAAAATAGGTGTTTCAGGTAAAAAAGTCATAACTTATTCATAACAGATACAGATTTAGTAATACCAAATCTATTGGTTAGAGTACAGTCTATAGTATTATTTTTACCATTTTCATATCCATACAAAAAATATTCCATGTGGGGCATGCTCTACAAGTTCACTCTCTAGAATAAGCCAGAATTCAACAAGGTATGTCATTTTTACTATAACTCCTTTTCTGAGAGGTTCCAAGTAGTGAAACCTCGAGGAATTGCATAAAATACATTGAAGAACATTGTGTACTATTTTCATATCTTTATTCATTACATGTACATAGTTATGATTATTTCAAGTTAGGGTTGTTGAATAATCCAAAATTAGTCATGTGAGACTAAAGTAAAGTTTGATGAAAATGTTAGTCTCTTGTTGTTAAAGTTAAGGAAGGTTTGCAGGTATGTGATCATATACACCAGGTCTATTACAGAGTTACAAATCAGATTTGGATGATGAAATTGATGAGGGNTTTTGGTTGAGGTACATGTTGGGTACATGGTTGAGACAAGTAGTTGATGAGTTGGCACATACATGAGGTGTATAGTTGATGATGTTGGTACATATTGATGAGTCATAGTTTATGTGTATTTGATGCATGATTGGTACATATTTGTTGCATGGATGATGCAATAATTGATGGCACGGGTTGAGGTATAGGTTGATGCATGGTTGATGCACTTGTTTATGGTACAGGTTGATTACAAGTTGTTTGGACAAGTTATTTGTACAAGTTTGGTGCATGGTTGATGCATTTGTTTATGGTACATGTTGATGTATAGGTTGATGTATGGTACATGTTGGCATGGGTTATTGGCACGGGTTTTTACATGTTGATTGGTACAATTTTATAGCAGTATATCTCACAGTGATAGTGTGACAGTGGTTCCATCATTCTACTTCTACGTCAGGGCGGTTGGACGGGGCAAGGATAGGTGGTGTAGCCACCTTCCAGTTGTAGCCAAAGAACATAGGGGTTTGTAGCCTCCTTATGGTTGTATCTAGAGAATTGGGGAGTTGGAGCTTCCCTCGGGTTGTAGCCTGAGAAACTAGGGGGTTGGAGCCTCCTTCCAGTTGCAGCTGGAAAACAAAGGAAGTAGGTTCTTCCAATGAATGTAATTCTTAAAAACATATAATAAAAAACATTCTTTGGTTTTCTCTCACTTTGGGTTTCCACGTAAAAACATTGGTGTACTGTGTATGTGTATGATTGCTCATTTGTTCATTTTTTATTTACTCTGCAACTATTGGATGATAATGCTACATTGATATAACACTTGAATTTTATGGTTAAAAATGATTAAATTGCTCTATTACTAATTCACCCCCCTCTCAGTAATCAAACATTGCTTTTCAATTATATTATAGATCATCTTACATGTTGATCAACTGAATCAACTCAATTCAATCATGTCTAACATTTAATATCTTCCTATAAACACATTTCTAATACCTAATTATCAATTTGGTAATTTCCAAAATGTATGTATATTATGTATTAATAAAAACCTTTTTTACTTTTTTTAACTTCAACATAAAGATGTTATAGATGTTAATGTGACTTTTCTTACAAGGAAAACATCATATGGAATATGCATTAATTTGTGAATAATGACTAGTGAAACAAATGAAAAACACAACATGGGATAGAGAGGGACATTTTCTTATTTTAGAAAAATGGTTTAGATTTGAAATTTTTAAATTAATTCTAGAGCATATCTAGTACTTCACTTTTCACTTTTAGGAACATCTAGAATATTTTAAGTGAAGAAATAAACATTTTGACATGTAACATATAACAAATAATTGTATTAAAAGAAAGATTTGGAAACAATGAACATTGTATTAACAATGGGTAACAATCCAAATTCATATTCAACCCACTTCAAGAATGAATGTGTCCAACTAATAAAACGTATCATAACACATTTGAGCATCTCTAGTATAATCACATTAATCATATAACTTAACAAAAAATTGTCATACTTATGTCAAATGGAAGATTTTCATTTTATGACTGGAATCATGGGGAACTAAAAGGCACACCATTATAATGTGATTGAAACTATAAATTTATTTTGAACAACTTTTAGGTTTTGTATTAATAAAGAAATATACACAAAAAATGTGGTTAAATTGTCCAAAATTATACCATCCCAAATCAAATTCAAAATTTAACCACAACTTACTATGGACATGTTGAAAAAAAAATGAACGTTTATTGTGAATGATTTCATGTTCAAAAGAAATTAAGAAACTAACAAGAAATGGTTAGCTCCTTATTCTTGGCATTACTATTATTATTATGAATTTGAATATCTTGAATGGTTAGTGTTGCCCTTCATTTGGCATGAGTGTTGTGCTAATGAATTTCTTCGCGACCCTTATGATTTTCGTCACAAAGGGATTTATATAGTGGGTGCGACTCACTTGGTTCCATGGATTATGATTAACTAGAGGTTTTGATGATGTATGGGTTGATGATGTGATGTTCTAGGCTCCACTCCTTACTATATGGTGGTACTTGAGGAAATCCCTAGCATGTTAGGCATTACATTGGCTTCATCATGATTTTGGCATTTTCAGAGTTCCCAAAAATGTTCACAACTCTCAAGGCACTAATTGTCATATCATAGGTATTTTTGAGATATTATTAATCCACAAACACCTCTCATGCCATGACACAACTCAAATATTGGATAAATCAACATGTTTTCACATTTGGAGGCATGTGTCACATGGTTTGATGGGACATCCACCTCATAGGATGCATTACTTAGCCATTGGGGCTTCTATTTGGCACATGTGGACCTACTTGGGTCTCTATTGACTTGAGGAGGTGGTTGACACAATTTGAGGAGAATAGTTTCACATTGGGGACCTCACACATGACCTTTTGGAACTGATTTTGAGGATCCATCCACTCTTGGGGGTTTCTACTCATGGTTTGTTGAGACTTTTCACCTTAGAGAGATACACATCCACCTTGGAGGAGACATAGGAGGATTTCATTATATAATTCAAGGAGTTTGTTGAGGATATACCCACTTGGTGGACTCTAAAGGATAGATGTTACACCTTTGACTCATATTCTTCCTTCTTTGATAGAAATGTCCTACTCTCTTGGGTCTATTCTATTCAGCATATTGCACATGTGGCTTGACAAATTCATTGATTTATGTATTGTTGACTAGTTAGTTGGAGTAAATAATTTTTTATTCCTCCTTAGGATAGATATAAGGATCTCATGTGATATATTAGTATTATTCTATTGTAAAGGAAGTTGAGATACACTATATTTAAAGAATATTCCTTCGTCATTTCCACTCATGGTTGTATTTATGGAGCTTCCACTCCTTGGAGCTTAATTGACATATCTTTACTGAATCATATGGTTGTGTAAAGGTTTATTCATTTGTGGATGTTGGTGTAAATTCTTGAATCTTTTATATATTGGGTCTTAATTGGTGCAGAAATATTGGTGGTGAAATTATCTAGTCTTCTACAATATAACTAGATCAATCCATTGAAGGGATTTTCTAGCATTGGAGGGAAGACATTTTAGGGTAACACCTCTCATTCATTTATTAGTTTGATAAGTATTTGGTGCCTTAATTTTTCTATCCATTTTGGAACCTTATCGTGACTTCCAATATGTTTAAAAAGATATATCTTATCTTGTTGGTGAAGGTTTCACCCTTGAGGATCCCTTCTGATTGAGCCTTGGTCTTCAATGTTGATCTTGATTGGATGAGATATTAATCTTCCTCTTGGTTCTAGTCTCTTATCCCTAATATTTAGATGAAATAGACCAATTCTTTATAGGGGTTTCCTTCTTAAATCCATAATATATTTTGATTGACCTTGAATCCAGTTCCATTGTTGGATTCAGAATTTATCTCTACTTCCTTCCATCACCTATTTTAAAATTGTAAAACCCTAAAACATTGTCTTACTAAATATACTCTCACTTGAACTTGTGCATCATTGCTTATATTTAGTAATCTCAGTAGGGATACCACCCTTGAGCTAGAGGAGAGACAAATGAAGGTGAAGAGGATAGGTTTCTTAGGTGACAATGGTGACCATCCTAATAGTTTCCCCTTGATTTGTGCCTTATATATTAGGGATTATATCCTTAAGTATAGTTGGGAGGTAACATGTTGGCACCATTTTTAGGGATAAATCCCATTTCCCAAAAATTTGAAGGCTATGCTTCATGACACATTTGTAAGAGTGTTGTATTGAATATATCCTTCTCCATGGCAACTCCATGAAGGGAAAAAAAACTTTTTCTTTACATATTTTGAAGACATTTTTGGGTTTAGAGGTGAGAACATCCATCAATTTTGAAGGTAGTTTGAAGAAATATCATATCGGTAACTCCACCTTTGATATCGGTACAAGGTATGCATGCATTTTCGTATTTTAATTTTTCATATTGAATATTTCAAGTAAAATATAGATGCTACACTTGGACCTTTGGATTTTTTAGAAATTCTAGGGAATCCAAAGAAACCTCCTCCATTAAAGTTGCTTAAGAAAATCCCAATCTTCAATGGACAACCTCATAGAGATTCTCAACAAATTAGGGATTTCATGGATTTTATAGCAGAACTAAATACTATCCATGAAGACATCATGATGAATTTGTTAGCATGTATATTGGAAGAAAGTGCAGTAGAGTGGTTTGAGAAGTATTGTCCAAGGGGTATATCTTCAATTTCAAGTTTCATGACACTTTTTTGTAGTTTTTGTGTCCATGATTATGAGTAGCATCTTGAGGCATTTTGTGGTGGGGATTTTTTCTTGAACTTGGTCTTAAAAGAAGAAAAATATTAGATGATGTTTTGTAGGCATATCAAAATAATCTTATGGATCTATTGCTTTTAAAGCTAGCTGAAAAGTATAAGGCAATAAATTCATTATTTTTTTTTGTAGAGAAGAAGTATTATAATCCATCCCATGTGAGTCCAAGATTAAGACTCACCAAGACCCCCTAGGAAGTGATCAACCCATTATTATGTCCAGAAAGATACCAAAACTCAACATTACAGAAGATGAATGAGGGGATCCAAAAGAAGACAACCCATATTTAAAGGTAGGTGTAACGTCCCCAACCATCCATGTTGAGCCATGCCACACAATTTTTTTCCTCTAATACCATTAATTACTTAATATGCCAAGCATATGAAACAAACATGTAGTTCTACGAGCATACAATTAATGTATAAATATGTACAATTTAAGCATAAAATAATTAACATAAGCATACACATTATTTAGCATGTAAATACACATTTAAGAACATTTATATTTTAGTTAAAAAAAACATTGATTGGCTACAAACCTCATACGTTCCTCCCAACCGAAGATTGTGTTGTTCATATACTCTCAACAACAGGTCACCCCCGAGATATGGCTATGACTCCACCAGGGAAAAGGATCCTAAGAAAGAATAAGGTCTAATAGACAGTATAAATAAATCTCAGGCTAAGGTGCCAACTCCAGCAATAGTGCCCAACTCACTTCCTCCCATTCCCCACAGCATGTCCCACCCTAGAAAATGTACCCCTTTTTTGCTCAACAGTCCTTTGGTTGTCCCACTTCCCTTCCATATCTTCAAAAACAGGTTGGCCATGAAGTCTCATAGCTCTATGGAACCTATAACACATGGTTGCTCAAATATTTTAGCACTCACTATACTAGGACATAGGGAAACTATCCCAATGATTCTCTCACCCGAGGAGAATGCCTCACAGGCCTAACAACATGCTTCTTCAACCCAAACCCATAAGGATTTACTGGGTAACAGTTAGCTTCACAACCCTCTCTGCAAAGTTAAGAATGGTGGACTGATGGAGTGATGGAGTGAATGATGGAAGAATTATGGAATTACACTAATTCCCAACAATGTATTTTTGTGTTCCCATCTTGACACATGTCACTCTAGGAACTGCCTTTGTCTCCACTTGGTGATACGTTCTCATCCTTTAGTAACTTAGTATAAAATAATATCACATGAATTTTAACTTTAGGAATAATATTATAATATTCCCTTGGCTTAATCACCCCTTGAATTAGCACCTCTTCCTAGACTCTTAGCCCCCTTTCCCTCTCGTGGAGTTATATCCCCCCATACTCTTTTGATTGATTGGTGTATAGTAGTGATGTATCTTATTAATATTATCAAGTGTGATTACATATTACAATGATAATCTCGTTGGCCTTTTAGCATCTAGGCTCTCTGGCCTAATAATGACACGGGCATTCTAGCCTCAAAAAATATATACAATGGCACTCTGGCCCAAATATCTTGGCTCACCAGTAGATAAAATAGATGTACATTTATAATTGGGATTCAGCCTAGGGGTATTATAGTAGGTGAGGACCTAGTTTCAAAAATCAGTATGATAGCATCTAACCAAACCATGATCATTCCCATGTCTATAGCATACCATATCACTGTCACAAATAGGTACATATTTCTAATTTCGGGTGTAAAGAGCATGATACAAGTATGTAAACCCTTGGTGATGAAATTTTTATTGTCCTGCACATGAATCATGCCACCCTCAACATGAAAATGAGGCATTCACAGACCATACTGAGCATCCTTCCACTAATAATGAAATCTACCTATAATACTTGTCATGTGATGATATTATTACTTCCCTAGAAGAATAGTCAACCCTAAATGCAAATTAACACAATAATAATAGTCTTTACGGTTCCCTTTAGAGTGATATCATTGATGATTTGAAATTTGAATAGTCTCTTGAGTTCAAAGAAGTATGATTTTCTAACTATGATTCTATCTGATAAATAAATGAGTATGATAAAACCATAGGCACTGTTGATGATATCAGCTCATATTTGCCACTTGAATTTAAACAAAAAATTCATAAATTTATATTCTATAGTTCAATGAGCCTCCTATTTATGATGATGATAGTGATAAAGAGAAGCACATGGTTGATCTTATGCCAGATTTATTCCATGATCCTTGTGAAACACAAACAAAGAGGTTTTTCCCTTTTATTTCAGGTACTCATCTTGAAGATAGAGTTTCTTTTCATCTCAATGTAGATGGTGGATATTCATGCTTCGCAAGAAAACAAGAGGACTATTGGAAATACATAATTGATAAAGTCTCTAGCCACATAGAATCATGGTCATTTATATATGAATATCTTACTATTCAAAGGTATGATAATCAAGATTTAAAAGAGGTCATTGTTCTAGATATGGATAGTGTTCATTTAGTTGGGGGAGTCCTCATTTTCTAACAGCAAGAGACTGAGGTAGAGAAAACCCCTTGTCCTAGTACACGTGTATCTATTGGCAATGATGATATTGGTATTTCTCTTCCTCGTGTACCTACACTCATCCATTTAGAGATCATTCCAAATAAGGTTAAGGTGTATGACAGATTTGATAACAAAGATCCACAACTCATAAAAATATATCTCCAGCCCAATGATGGAAGTTTGTGTATGAACTTTTTGCAAATATTCATATACCTTGGTCCCATATTGGATTTCTATATTGTTAAACTTGAGAAATGGGAACAGGAATAAGTGGTAACTTGTTCTCTGTAATTAAAATATAGTCCTCTTCGCATCATATAAAATAGGATTAGAATCAATGGGTAGGGTTCGACGGATCTTTTAGGCATGAAAGGAATTTTCTCATTGTAGTTTATAACTCTCAACATAATTAATAATTTTTGGACTATAAGCTATGTTATTGAGAGTCGTATATTTGCAGGGTTGGAAGAGACAAAAATACAAAGGTTTGTCCCTAATTCACAATCATTGTTCTATAAATATGTTATCCATAACCAGTGTTTCCAATAAGCAGTCGGATCTATAGGGCCAATGAGTGCACCATTTCTTGATTGGAAAATTTTCACTAGATTTTCTATAATTGTAGCATCTCTAAAAGGAAGAGGTGATGACGAAGTTTTTTATGGGAATTTTTCTCACAAGGATATCATTGAATAATAAGTAAGATATCCCTAGGATTGGCCTAGAAATCCTATACAGGAATGGGATAGATTTCTTATGGTTCTCTTAGAAACAAGCAATAAGATCATTACACAAGGATATGGGAGAACGACATACCTTTTCCTTAAGGTTTTCCTTAGTGTATTCATGGTTGTTGCAGTCCTTAAGTTCCATCTCCAACTTCTACAACCTTCTTCCTGCACACCAAAGACAAAAAAATACAAGTCTACTTGTCCTCCTAGTGTTAGAATCCTAGATCTAGCTTGGATCTAACCTGATCTATAGCAATATAAACCAGATATGAATATTTATGCATAAAAGAAAAAAGTTCATGAGAGAAAACCAAATGATATGTTAATGAATCATAGAGAATATATATCAATTCATACCTCAACTTGATGAAGATGCATCCTCCTTTAGCCTCTTTTCTCCTTGCCTCTCTGTAATGTACCCCAAAATTTCCAACTAAAAAACATTTTGCTAGGTGCATTAAAACTCCTTTATCCTGTTATACTTGAACTATTTGTAATTAACATTTCTATTGGAATATGATGTGTACTTATTTTTATTATCAGCAAATGAAATAAGGTGATTACCCTTTCCATGTACTCTTGATTATTCTTATTACTCAAAACATGTGTTAACATTTGTCAAAACAAGTTAAAGTGGGGCCTCTTCCTAACACTGAATGGTTCAGAACCATAATGTCTAAAGTAACTCTAGTCTACAAGTTCTTACTTTTATTAGGGTACCCACCAAGGCATTTCACTAGAGTCCCATATTCAATAAGTCTTGGTGTTCCCTTCCTCACATCAAACTAAAGGGGGTACTTCGGGCTTCATTATGACAATCCCAAACAATCCATGTTTATTCTAACCCCTTATAACTCTATGTATAACAAGAAATATTAAAATGTTGCTATTAGATGAAACCCATTATCATAAGGTTTGTATATCCAAGGCAACGTATTATTTGGTTTTGAGTTTACTAGAGCGCATAGTCGCGTGTCTTACCTGAAGGGTTTACCCTTGGTCACATCTGAACTGTCACAGTAGTGGACATCCTTTTCGGTTTTCTTAATAGAGTTTCCATATAGTAGTTGGCGGGCTTGACACACATCAGTTGAACCACGAGAGGGTCACCCGAGTACATATATTAACACTGGGGTTAGAAACCTACCTGGTGCGACATGTCACCACCCTACAGCTTACTTTCCAATGTGGAAGCCATATGATTTCATGACAGGGATTCGCACTAATAGTGTTAGTGGGATCGATTCAATGCACAGTTAATACATGTCTGTAAAAGCCATTGAATTTCTTTGGTTGATAGTTATGGGTTTTCTACATTCTAGAGGTTCTAAATTAATGTGACCAATGTGGATACTCCATGTGCGCATGTTCACATGTCCTGTGTACCCAAGACATATATTTTCCATTACTTCATGATATGAGAGTCACTTGGGTGACTAAGGTTCCATTTCCTTTGTCTCTTATGCTCCCAAAATGTCCTACGCTAACCTCTGTAACATTGCTCTGTGTGTCTCCACCAGTGATGAGGGGGCTTCTACTCTGCGTATGGAAAGAAAACGTTATGCGTCTATCTTGTTTTCGCCTTTACCCGGTAAGATCACAAAACCCTATTGCTTGGACTAATTGTAGCATATATGGGAGTCAGTTGCATCTTAAGTTTGTCTCTGTAACTGTTTTTTCTTTTATTTTTGTTGGTTGAGAACCTCCCTTCTCGTTAATCTTAACTCTCTGGAATATTTCTATCCAAGCTCTGGTTAGATAAATATAATTTCTTCAAAGGTGGTGGCTTATGGATTTATCTCTTTTGTGAGGGTAGCCATCCACTTCTTCAGGATTTCATTATCTTGTAAGCCATCTACACAGGCAGTATTAAATTCTTGATTCAGGGATAGTCCCGAAAAGTGTTAGGGTTCAGTCAACAAGTAGTTATCCTCAGTCATCTCTTTGATATGTAGCCTTGTATTTATTTGGAATTACACATAGCATACCATTCGTTGCATCTCCTATGGTTAAGACCCTATTATAGTGACCCTAAAATTCAACTCAGCATTCTTGTAGGATAATGGTATAACAAAGTTCTCTGTCATAACCCATGTTTCCATTCGCGAGGATTTTCCATCAAGACTAGGACTCGATCCTTGTTTCTCAAACTCACTTGTTTAATTGGTTGTTCAATTACTGTATTCTTTGTAGATAAGGGTTGCATTTTTAATAATTTGTTTTTCTTTAGTACTAAGTATTCGAGCTATCGACTCTTGCATCCGGCTTACGGTGGAGATTTTGAATTCTCGGATTAAAGGTTGTAGAGTTTTTTTTTTAAAGTTAACTTCGTTTGCCCTATTTGTATTGTACATGCGTGGATAAAATCTTAAGGCTCCCACTATATATAATCATTCCAGAGTCTTAGTTATATAATAGGCTTTACTCTTACTCTCTGTTCTAGAATATTGATGTCTATTCGTTAAATTGCATTTTATTCGCATCAAGGGAACAGAACTTTAACTATCCAAGACCTTGTCCATGATTGTGTTTTCATTTAACTTCAAGTTGTAGGTTTAAATAGTTATGAAAATAGCATTGTAACCCTATCTGTGATCCAAATCGGGTAACTAATCTGTAGATCGTAGTTTACATTATGCGTTCTTTAAAGTTCTAGTTATACCATATACATTGCATGTTTAATAATGTTTAATCGTTTGATACATTATGATCAATTGGTTATTCTATTTCGGTTACAATACTAATGATGGGACCCATGTTTCCATTGCGAGGGTACCCATCATTCAATTCAAAGTCCACTTTCCCCCTTCGGGCTATGGACCATTTTCTTAGCACCGCTTATGGAGAAACAAAACACCCTACACCAACCTCAAGCTAAGTATACTCCTTAATAATGCATTTCGTGGTTTTTTTCTGAATGTTGCTTGCTCTTTCATATTTAATTTTTTTTGTTTACTAGTTCTCGAAAATAATTTTGTTTCTATTAATTCTTTGATTCTCCATAATCTTATTTTCTAATTCCCGATATCCCTTGCAGGACATGGATCTTTCGCGGTCAACAGATCTGGATATCGCCAGACTCGAAAAAGGTATTCGAGTTCCAATTTCCAGTATTTTAATTGTTGGAGGATTTGGGTTCGGTTAAGTGGTAATGGGTTCTTGCCCAGGTTATTCGGTTGTAAAAGAAATATATACCAAAAACCTCTGGCTATACAGATCATTCATTAGCTTAAGAAGGAATGTACAAATTTTCCTACAATTGAAACGAATAATGTTATATAGTGAGAAGTCTTTGTATTATGTGGTATATGACATTGGAGCTTTGTTTATTTATTTTGTTGTGGTATACAGAACTGTAATTTATATCTTTGTTGCATTCCTATCAATAGAAGCTTAGTTGAAATCACATGTGATCCAATATCCAAATCTTTCTATATGTTAGATGTATGTGTAGTTCTGAAAATCTGTATAGGAAGCAACATATATGTGTATAAGTATTTTCTAATTCTAGTATCTATTCCAAACTTTGTTTGTGTTTGTACAAATTTAAAATATTCTAAGAAAATATCTATACACTTACATATACATATGTGTGTGTGTGTGTGTGTGTGTGTGTGTGTGTGTGTGTGTGTGTGTGTGTGTGTGTGTTATAGGATTCTGTTTATCATGGTGATACCTCTGTTCTGTTAGATTTATTGCAACATGTAAAATACATATAGGCATTCATGTAGATTTGTACTTCGGTTATTTGACCTATAGAAATCTGAAAAATAATTCCTTATGCAGGTTTATACTTGAGTCTCCATTCATACTTATACCAAATATTTATAATATCAACAACAGAAATGAACTGATATTTGTTTCCTATTGTGGATTAAGAGGGTACATCATCTGAATAATAAACATTTACACATTCATCAACAACTATCACACACAGTAGTTTTTCTTAGATCTACTCACTGCATAAATTCAAAACTGTAAAAGAAAACTTATTCTACAATTTGTTTCATTCTATCAGCCATTAACCAATAAAAACAATTCAACCAGGGATAAGTAGATGTACATATCTTGAAAAAGTGTTGGGACAACAAATGGAACAGCCATGTTCCACCCAACCATAGAACAGAACATCCAATCTACTTGCTTCGTTCACCCCCTAGCCTGACCATGAATCCATGAGGGAAAACCCTAAAGCTCCTCTTTCACTATAGTCCTTTTCATATCAGAATTTCTCCTTGCCTCACACTCAGAACAATGCTCAATAACAGCAAGTGATATCCTTTCCCAGCATACTAGACATCGTCCTGCCTCCTCACATATGCTTTATATGCCAAAAACATCTTGTTCCTAGGTCTTTCCCCCTTTGGGAATTTTCGCATCTTTACAAATCCCTGATTTTCAAGGGCTGCCAATGGCCAAATTCTTCATTTTCCACTTGTAAAATTCAGCAATGAGGTAGTTCAAGCCTGTTCCCCACTCATGGAGTCATGGTCAGCTAATTTCAACCTCGTTGTTCCATTTGTCCCTCAGCAATTAATATAAAAATTATTTGTCTCTTACAAGTTTCATAGTCAAAAAGTTGGTTGGGCAAATCAAATCTTTTCCCAACAATCACAATAATTAATTACAATTAACCAAATTCCAAATTTGGAATTTCCATAAATGGCAATAATTTTCCAAATTCGAATTTGCCAAAAATGGAAATAAATTTCTAAGTGCATGTAGACTTTAATAATATTTTTTTGGGGGGGGGATATTACATCCTTTCCCCCTTCAGTACAACATTGTCTTCGGTGTTCGTTCCTTTATTGAAACAAGGTTGGATAAGATTTCCTCAAATCTTCCTCCAATTCCCAAGTGGCCTCCTCAGGAATAAAGTGCTTCCATTGCACTTTTACCTGGGCGATGTTTCTTCTTCTTAGTAATGTTTCTCTCCTGTCCAGAATGTGCAGAGGTTCCGCTTGGAACTATCTTTTTGGTTCCACCTGCACCATGTTCCAATCGATCATGTGAGTAGGATCATGAATATATTTTTTTAACAAAGTAACATGAAATACATTATGAATTTTCAGATTTGCGGGAAGTGCAAGTTGATATGCCACGGGTCCAATTCGAGCTAAGATCTTGAAAGGGACACAAAACCTAGGTGCCAACTTGGAACAATTTTTTAGTTTTAATGAACTTCTTCTTGCTTTGACTTTTAAATACACGTGGTCTCCAACTTGAAATTCTTGGTGTCTTCTTTTCAGGTCTGCGTAACTTTTTTGTCTGTCATGTGCCTCATTTAAATTATGTTGTACTTTTCTTACCGTATTCTCCATTTTTTAGAGCATTTCTGGTCCAACCATGAGTCTGTCTACTGGGTTATCCCAACTAATCGGAGTTGTACACTTTATGCCATACATTACTTCGAAGGGGCTCATCTTGGTCGATGTCTGGTAAACATTATTGTATACAAATTCCACCAAGTGTGGGTAATCTTCCCACTTACTTGGTTTCGTCCTTACGTACATTCGTAGCATATCTTCCACAATTTGGTTCATTCGTTCAGTTTGCCCATTCGTTTGTGGATGGTAGCTTGTGCTGAAATTCAAGTTAGTATTCAACCCTGCAAACAATTCTTTCCAAAACGTAGATGTAAATTTCACGTCTCTATCCGAAATCACCATTTTAGGAATACCATGCAGTCTAAAAATTTCCTTCTTGAATATTTCAGCGATGTTAATAGCTTTATAAGTAGATTTTATAGGAATAAAATGTGCAGACTTGCTAAGCTTATCAATTACTACCATAATTGAATCATTATGTTTTTTATTTCTAGGCAAACCTGTGATAAAATTCAATGATATAGTCTCCCATTTCCATTTCGGTACAGGTAGAAGCTGCAATAGACTGGCTGGGTGTTGGTGTTCAACCTTCACTTGTTGACAATCTAGGCACTTGGATAATTATTATGTTGTCTCTCCTTTCATATTAAGCCAATAAAATAACTTCCTGAGTGTTTTCACCATTTTTTGGTATCCTGGATGACCAAAATATGGCTTCTTGTGTACTTCGTCCAAAACTGTTAACTTTAATTCAGCAAAATCTGGTATGTACAACTTGTTTTTGAATCTTAGTAGGCCATTTCTGTCCAAACTCAAATTTGTTCGGTCTAAATTTTCTGCATTATTTTGTAAATCTGCCACTGTTTTAGTGTATTTTTCATCATTATTACTTGTAGCCTTTATCCTTTGCTCAATGTCGCTTCCTTCCCTACTAATGTTTATCTCAAACAACCCATGAATTATTCTACTTAAGGCATATGCCGCTTTTTTTTCCTTACCCTTGATGTTTCTTACCTCGAAATCAAATTCTCTCAAGAAGGCCAGCCATATTGCTTGCCTTGCATTAAGATCTGGTTGACTAAACAAGAATTTTACACCACTATTATCAGTTAGCAGCAGAAGTTTTCGTCCCATTATATAGTGTCGCCACATTTTTAATGCATGGATGACAGTTGTTAATTCCAAGTCGTGAGTGATGTAATTTCGTTTTTTCTCTTTTAGTTTGCAGGACTCGTAACAAATAGTGTGCCCTTCTTGAGTTAGAACACCTCCCAAACCTTCTTTTCTCCCATCCACACAGACCGTGAAGTCTTTATCTGGGTCTGCTACCCTTAAGATGGGTACAGTTGTTAATAGCTCCTTTAACTTATTAAAGTTGTCCTGAAATTTCTGCGACCAAATAAACTTAATTCCCTTTTTCTGTAAGGATGTTATAGGGTCTACAATCTTAGAGAATCCCTCTATAAATATGTGGTAGTACCTTGTGGTTCCCATGAATGACTGGATGTCTACTACATCCTTAGGAATAGGCCATTCCATGATGGCTCTTATCTTCTCTAGGTCGACTGCAATACCTTCTTCAGATATTACATGTCCTAGGTACTGTATTTTCTTTTGATAAAAGTCACATTTGTCAAATTTTGCATACAGATTGTGTTTTCTTAAAGTTTGCAATACTATCCTTAGATGTTCTTCGTGTTCTTATTCTATCTTCGAATACACTAGGATATCGTCAATAAATACCAAAACAAACTTATCCGAGTATTGACTGAAAATGTTACTCATTAAGAACATAAATGTTGTTAGTGCATCAGTGAGACCAAACGGTATAACAACAAATTCATAATGTCAATATCTTTTCCTGAACATTGTTTTACTTATGTCTTCATCTTTTATTCTAACCTGGTGATAACCAAATCTTAAATCCAACTTAGAAAAAATATTTTCCCCTCCCACTTGATCAAACATATTGTTGATTCTAGGTAGGGGGTATTTATTCTTAACAGTCATTTTGTTTAACTGTCTGTAATCAATGCATAATCTTAGAGTTTTGTCTTTCTTTTTAACAAAAAGGACCGATGCTCCCCACAGTGAGACACTTGGTTTGATGTATTCCTTGTCCAACATTTCTTGTAGCTGAATATTTAACTCTCTTAATTTGGGTAAACTCATCCTATAGGGTGCCTTATATAGGGGTTGAACCAGGTGGCAAATCGATAGAGAAGTCTATCTCTCTTCTTGGGGGCAGTTCAGGTATTTTGTCTACAAACAAATCTCTAAATTCATGTAAGATGGAAAAATCTTCTAGGCTAGGTTTATTTTCTTTGTCCAACTGATTTGTCACTTGGATAGCATAAATATGACAACCTTTACTCATGCACTTCTTAAATTGCATTGTTGAAATCTGCCTGACTGAGACTAGTTTTCATATGCCTTGTATTGTCCTAACAGTGTTGTTTTCGTCTTTGTAAATGAGTGATTTTTCATAACAATCCAAAACTGATTTATGCCTCTCTAACCAGTCCATTCCAATAATTATATCATAAGACCCTAACGGTAGAATATTCAAATTTATCTTTGTTTTTTGACCACCTAAACTGAACCCACAGTCAGAAATGGAATCGGTTACTTTTATTTTTGTTCATGTTTCTAGTTGTACTAGCCAAGATTTTGCATGCCTTACTTTCTTAATTTTATTTGAATCCACTACACCAGGAGCAGCATAACTCAAAGTAGCCCTTGGATCAATTAAAACAGAAATCTGATTATTGTTAACTTGACCTTCAACTTCCACTACAGTGGACTGATGATCATCTTGTTGGCCATCTACGACTGCATTGATCCTATGTAATATTATGCCCACATCTCCCACTGTAGATTCTTCATACAAGTTGTGAACCGTAGTCCTTGTTGTAGAAGTTAAACGCGAAAAGTTCCTCCTTAAGCGAGGTTCTCCACATTCCCAACATTTTAACGGTTCTCTGGGGCTGTCCCTGAACTTCTTTGTTCCCAGATTAATTGGTTTACCTCCCCCTTGGGTGTTCTGGTTATTGGAGTGAAAATATTTCCTTGGAAAACTCTTTGTTGCATTCCAGAAAGGGGTTGGTTGATATCCCTTCTTCTGTTGGTTCATTCTATCTTGTTTCTTGTCTTTCCAAGCCTTGGGAAATTCAGACCGTCATTTGTATTGATCGTAACACATTCGAGCCTTCCTGAAAACTTTTCTTAAGGACTTGGGGTTGTCAAATTCGATTATGTCTTTATAGGACTATGGTAAGCATCTTAGGAACTGTTGTATTTTTACTTTGTCTTCCTGGATATAAGGTATGAACCTTAACAATTCCAGGAATTTGTTTATCAGGTCATCCATACTCATTTGACTGAGTCGCAGTTCATAAAACTATTTGGTCTTTCTTTCATAGTATCTTTCAAATAAATATTGTTTCTTTAAGTATTTCTTGAAATACGACCACTCCATATATTTCTCCTTTAGGCCCTTGGCCAACTTCAGGTCCTCCCACCATATACTTGCCTTTCCTTTCAGGTTATAAATGGCCAATTTGACCTTCATGTTACTAGAATAATTGTAAATATGGAAATACTTTTTTATGTCCAATAACCATGCTTCATCCTCCTCCCATGTCCTAGATTCTCCTTCGAAGGTGGACGGTTTTATTTTCTTAAACTCTCCCTCTAGGTGGTCCACATGTTTCCTCTTTCTTCATGTTATTGTTTTATCTTCTGTTGATGGTGTGCCTTCGGACGAGTTGTCCTCTTTTTCTTCTTCGGGACCAGAATTTTTGGAGGCTCTTTTGTTGACCTCTTCTCCCTCATTATTTTCTTTTGGACTCTTCTTTGTTACTATGCTACGCACAAATACTTCATTTGTTTCATGTTGTTCTTGTTGTGCCCTTTTCAGTTTCTCATTGTCTACCTTGAAATCTTGCAGTTCCACAATAAGGTTCCTCATGGTTTCAAGAACCTGGGTAGTTGAACTTCCTTCATTGTTTTGCCTAGGTTATTTAGGAGGTCCTTTCTCAAGATTCTCCTCAAGTCTGATCTCCTCTTCATTATGTGTTGCCATTATCACAACAAAAAATAAAATTTTATGTTTGTAACAGTAAGCGTTTTGTTAGTTTTTCATCAAACCAAAAAGCATGTACTAAACAATATTTTGGCCCTGTTTTAAGGTCCTAGTGTTGTGACCTTTTCTTTGATACCATATGTAATGTACCCAAAATTTTCCAACTAAAAAAAAAATTGCTAGGTGCATTAAAACTCCTTTATCCTGTTATACTTGAACTATTTGTAATTAACATTTCTATTGGAATACGACGTGTACTTATTTTTATTATCAGCGAATGAAATAAGGTGATTACTCTTTCCATGTACTCGTGCTTATTCTTATTACTCAAAACATGTGTTAACATTTGTCAAAACAAGTTGAAATGGGGCCTCTTCATAACACTGAACGGTTCATAACCATAAGGTCTAAAGTAACTCTAGTCTACAAGTTCTTACTTTTATTAGGGTACCCACCAAGGCATTTCACTAGAGTTCCATATTCAATAAGTCCTGGTGCTCCCTTCCTCACATCAAACTGAAGGGGGTACTTTGGGCTTCATTATGACAATCCCAAACAATCCATGTTTATTCTAACCCCTTATAATTTTATGTATAACAAGAACTATTAAAACATTTTTATTAGATGCAACCCATTATCATAAGGTTTTTATATCCAAGGAAACATATTATTTGGTTTTGAGTTTACTAGAGCTCATAGTCATGCGTCTTACCTAAAGGGTTTACCCTTGGTCGCATACAGTCTCCTTGCAGTGTCCATACCCTAATTGAACGCACATCTGAACTATCACAGTAGTGGACATCCTCGTCAATTTTCTTGTTAGGGTTTCCATATAGTAGTTGGCGGGCTTGACACACACCAATTGAACCACGACAGGGTTACCTGAGTACATATATTAACATTGGAGTTAGAAACCTACCTGGCGCGACATGTCACCACCCTATAGTTTACTTTCCATCATGGAAGCCATAGGATTTCATGACAGGGATTCACACTAACAGTGTCAGTGGGCTCGATTCAATGTGAAGTTAATACATGTCCGTAAAAGCCATTGAATTTCTCTAGTTGATAGTTATGGGGTTTGTCTGCATTGTACAAGTTCTAAATTAATGTGACCAATGTGGATACGCCATGCGCACATGTTCACATGGCCTATGTACCCAAGACATCTATTCACCATTACTTCATGATACGGGAGTCACTTGGGTGACTAAGGTTCCATTTCCTTTGGCTCTTATGCATTTTTTCCCAAAACGTCCTACGTTAACCTCTATAACATTGCTCTGCATGTAACCACTGGAACCGAGGGGGATTCTACTCTAGGTATGGAAAGAAAATGTTATGTGTTTGTCTGGTTTCCTCCTTTACCAAGTAAGATCGAAAACCCTATTTCTTGGACTAACTGTAGCATATATGGGAGTTAGTCGCATCTTAAGTTTGTCTCTGTAACAGGTTTTTATTTTACTGTTGTTGGTTGAGAACCTCCCTTCTCGTTAATCTTAACTCTCTGGAATATTTCTATCTGAGCTCTAGTTAGATAAATATAAGTTCTTCAAAGGTGGTGTATTATGGCTTTATCTCTTCCATGAGGGTATCCATCCACTTCTTCATGATTTCATTATCTTGTAAGCCATCTACACAAGCGGTATTAAATTCTTGATTCAGGGATAGTCCTGAAATGTGTTAGGGTTCAGTCAACAAGCAATTATCCTCAGTCATCTCTTTGATATGTAGCCTTGTATTTATTTGGAATTACACACAGCATACCTATCGTTGCATCTCCTGTGGTTAACACCCTATTACAATGACCCTGAAATTCAGCTTAGCATTCATGTAGGATAACGGTATAACAAAGTTCTTTGTCATAACCCATTTTTCCATTTGCGATGGTTTTCCATCAATACTAGGACTCGATCCTCGTTGCTTAAACTCACCCATTTAATTGGTTGTTCACTTATTGTATTCTCTATAGATAATGGTTTCATTTTTAATACTATGTTTTTCTTTAGTACTAAGTATTCGAGCTATCGGCTCTCACATCCGGCTTATGGTGGAGATTTTTTATTCTCGGATTAAAGGTTGTAGATTTTTTTTAACAAAGTTAACTTTGTTTACCCTATTTGTATTGTACATGGGTGGATAAAATCTTAAGGCTCCCATTGTATGTAATCATTCCAGAGTCTTAGTTATATAATAGGTTTTACTCTTACTCTTTGTTCTGGAATATTGATGTCTATTTGTTAACTTTCATTTTATTCACGTCAAGGGAACAAAACTTTAATTATCCAGGACCTTGTCCATGATTGTGTTTTCCTTTAAATTCAACTGTAAGTTTAAATAATTATGAAAACAATATCGTAACCCTATCTGTGATCCAAATTGGGTAACTTTGTAGATCGTAGTTTACACTATGTGTTATTTAAAGTTCTAGTTATACCATATACATTGCATGTTTAATAATGTTTAATCGTTTGATACATTCTGATCAATTGGTTATTCTATTTCGGTTACAATACGAATGATGGGACCCCTGTTTCCATTACGAGGGTACCCATCATTCAATTCAAAGCCCACTTTCCCCCTTCGGTCTATGGATCGTTCACTTAGCACCGCTGATGGAGAAATAAAACACCCTATGCCAACCTCAAGCTAATTATACTCCTTAATAATACGTTTCGTGGTTCCTTTCTGAATGTTGCTTGCTCTTTCATAATTAATTTTTGTTGTTTACTAGTTCTAGAAAATAATTTTGTTTCTATTAATTCTTTGATTCTTCATAATCTTATTTTCTAATTCCTTATATCCCTTGCAGGACATGGATATTTCGCGGTCAACAGATTCAGATATCGCCAGACTCAAAAAAGGTATTCGAGTTCCAATTTCCAGTATTTTAATTGTTGGAGGATTCGGGTTCGATTAAGTGGTATTGGGTTCTTCCCCAGGTTATTCGGTTGTAAAAGAAATATAGACCAAAAGCCTTTGGCTATACAGATCATTCATTATCTTAAGAAGGAATGTACAGAATTTCCTACAATTCAAAGGAATAATGTTATATAGTGAGCAGACTCTGTCTTATGTGGTATATGACATTGGAGATTTGTTTATTGATTTTGTTGTGGTATACAGAACTGTAATTTATGTCTTTGTTACATTCCTATCAATAGAATCTTATTTGAAATCACATGTGATCCAATATCCAAATCTTTCTATATGTTAGATGTATGTGTAGTTCTGAAACTCTGTATAGGAAGCAACATATATGTATATAAGTTTTTTATAATTCTCATATATATTCCAAACTTCGTTTTTGTTTGTACAAATTTAAAATATTCTAAGCAAATATATATACACTTATAT
>ML780051.1:413777-443133 GCA_009831015.1 Picea engelmannii
ATATATATATATATATATATATATATATATATATATATATATATATATATATATATATATATATATATATATATATATATAGGATTTCTCTTATCATGGTGATACCTATGTTCTGTTAGATTTATTGCAACATGTAAAATACATATAGGCATTCATGTAGATCTATACTTCGGTTATTTGACCTGTAGCAATCTGAAAAATAATTCGTTATGCAGGTTTATACTTGAGTCTGCATTCATACTTATACCAAATATTTCTGATATCAACAACAAAATCGAACTGATATTTGTTTCCTAATGCGGATTCATAGGGTACATCATTTGAATAATAAACTTTTACACATTCATCAACATCTATCACACACAGTAGTTTTTCTTATCTCTACTCACTAGATAAATTCAAAACTGTAAAAGAAAATGCATTCTACAATTTGTTTCATTCTATCATTCATTAACCAATAAAAACAATTCAACAAGGGATAAGTAGACGTACATATCTGAACAAAGTGATGGGACAACAAATGGATTAGCCAAGTTCCACCCAAACATAGAACAGAAAAGTCAATCTACTTGCTCCGTTCACCCCCTATCCTGACCATGAATCCATGAGGGCGAACCCCGAAGATCCTCTTTCATTATAGTCCTTTTCAGATCAGAAATTCTCATTTCCTCACACTCAGAACAATGCTCAATAATAGCAAGTGATATCCTTTCCCAGCATACTAGACATTGTCCTTCCTCCTCACATATGCTCTATATACAAAAAACATATTGTGCCTAGGTCTTTCCCCCTTTGGGAATTTTCGCATCTTTACAAATCCCTAATTTTCAGGGGCTACCAATGGCCAAATTCCTCATTTTCCACTTGTAAAATTCAGCCCTAAGGTAGTTCAAGCCTGTTCCCCACTCATGGAGTCATGGTCAGCTGATTTCAACCTGGTTGTTCCATTTGTCCCTCAACAATTAATATAAAATTTATTTATCTCTTACAAGTGCCATAGTCAAAGAGTTGGTTGGGAAAATCAAATCTTTGCCCAACAGTCACAATAATTAATTACAATTAACCAAATTCCAAATTTGGAATTGCCATAAATGGCAATAATTTTCCAAATTCGAATTTGCCAAAAACCAAAATAAATTTCTAAGTGCATGTAGACTTTAATAATAATTTATTTTTGGGGGGATATTACACTCTCCTTACAGCTCCTTGGCCAGGCTAGGCTCACTGACTTTTGGTTGTGATGATGGATACCTCTTTAGTTGGATAGCATAACAATACTATGAATTCTTCCTCCCTTTCCCAAGGCTTTCCTTTGTTATATATCTCTTGGAGGAGGCTTGGGAGAGGCTTCTAGATCTTCTAGAAGCCACTAGAGACTTGAATGATGTAAGTTCTTAGGCCTTTGACACTGTTGAGGGGTTTAAATTCATTTTAACTCAACAGTATGAATCACACCCAAAGGGAAGGCCCAATTAGACTCTTCCCTATTAAGGTAGTGTTATTCTCTGGATTAATGGTCTAGCAAGTTTCAATTGGCTTTAATTTGGGTTAAGGGGAAATCTACTTCCACCTGGATTTTTATCTTATGTCTTTCTTTTCCTTTTTTTAATTAGTTTATTTCTAGAGTTATTTAGTAACTAATCTCTAAAGAAGATTAGGAGTAGGTTAAAATTTTCCAACAGTATGTAAACTATGCCTCACTTCAATCAATATTTAACAATAATATTACTATCGATTAAGTAGAAAACATCATCTAAGAATTGAAACAATATCACATACGATAAAACAGATAACTAGAAATAATTATGATTACAGGAAAACACAAGCAACTTTTAAACCACCATTGAATTTACGCCAACATCCATCTAGAAATCATAATCATTCAAGATAACTTAAACACAATTACAATATTACTAAATCGCTTTCCGCAAATAACTGTATGCACAACAATCCACATATTATGCTCATCCACAAGCTTTGGCAAAAAAAATTCTCTAACTCTATATGAGCTTCAATATTAAACTTCAATGTAGTTCTTAGTATAATTATCATTCCTTACAAAAAAACATTGACCTTTCAAAATGTGGTCAACATCCTTATTTAGACAAAAATACCATGCAAAAAATAATAATAATGTGTACTTAACATAGAGAAAACAAAATATAAAGTGAACTGTGTCTAGGTGAAAGCAATCAATGAACTTCAGTCATCTCAAAGGATTCACCTTGTCATATTTATACCACTGGGAGAAGAGATCCTCGCAAGTATGAAAATATAGGAAATGGTGTTGGTCCATCGGTGCATTAAGTCTATCTTTCATTTCCATCACTTGATCTTCTAACCGATCTATCTTAGGACTAAGGTGTCACGAAACCGAAGATGCTCCTATCGGCCTATTGGTGAGTCTCTTGAACTACCCTCCTTCCGGCCTTTTGACTTCAAATATGTCACTTTCAAATTTTTCATCAGACTCCATGCATTGTTTGACCACGTCGTTTAGGTTGATGAAGTCTTGGGCATGTCGAACTCTGGGAGACTAATATCCCTCATTTTTTGGTTTATTTTGTCCCAATTCTTGAGACACTCTTCCTATCTGTCAAGCATTTTTTTTTTGGCTCTTCTACTATCTGTGTCCACTATTCTACTTCCATTTGGAATCTCTCCAAGATTTCCTCTGTCAGCAATATGATACCATGCTCTTCTTTCCCTCTGCCCTTCTAGATTTCTCAGATGTATTCAATTTGAGCTAGAGTCTTGTGAGACCTTTGGGACCATTGCATCATTTCTTTGTGTGTTGTTTGGCCAAGCAGGGTTTTGATAACCAATGGTTTGTGTTATAAAATCTTTTTTTTTCTAATTTGAATTGGTTATATATCTATCTGAGTTCATCTCTTATGAACCTAATTGCTTGAGTGGTGTTTTGGTAATAGTCCACCTGATGTTTGAGTTGTACCAGTTCAGCTCCCATAGAATCAGCTTCTCACTCATCCTCTCTTTCCCTATCAATGGTAGCACTAGATATAGTTATACCTGAACCTAATAACTCACTCGCCCTTGACTACCTAGCATTCAGCATGGTTTCCTCCATTGTAATGATCACAACTTTGTCCAGAGTGAGTCTTCTCTTCTTCCATGTCCTTCTAACTACCACTTGTCTCTCTCTATCATAAGAAATCTCCTGGCCATTGGCTACTTCATCTACAGGCTCCAGAATTGGTTGATCCCCCCATGATATTGTGCTTCTCAAACTCCCCGAATTATGAAAGTGTTCCCAAACTAGTTCTTTACCTTTGCCAGCCTCTGGTACCTAGTTTCTAACATTTTTCTGATCTTTTCTTAATGTGTGCTCTTAACCTGGAGCTTTAACAAGTTGTCTAGGGCTATCTGTGAGTTCAATATTTTTATATCAGGACACCTTTCCTTCGTCACTGATGACCTCCATTGCATCCTTCTCTATTTCTATCACATGCGGTGTCTTCTTAATGAGTGAGGAGGAGTCTATTGTCTTTTACATAGTTCCTTCAAATTCTTCATCAATATCCTTATGTCCTTGGCTTCTGGGTGTGCTACCCATTGGTTTTTCTCCCAAATCTAACATTTCTTCCCTTTATCCTCCATCTACGGTATTTTCCTCTAGGATGGAGCCCTGGTTATATTTATCGCCCTACCCCACTAAGGTGGCATTATTTTTTTGCAGCCCTTGTGTTTCATCATTTTGGTCACCCTTTTCTTTGGCTTGAGGTTGGGTTTGATGTCTCGAGAGTGTAATGATACTATCTGTGGTATTTGGATCTATCCCCATATCCAAGGGTTGTAGTCTCTGGAATAGACCAGTGTCTAACATTTCTAAATTGGCCTCATTTATGATGGGGACTATTGTACTATCCAAATCCTCATTGTCATCATCATAGATTGTGATAAGGTCAGCAATTACTCGTGCCAATGTTTCTGGGCCTGGTGTTATTGTCACAGATTCAATTGTTGATCTGGAGTCTCACTATTCCACCTATCCCCATCTTTCCTTTGGTCGTCCATTGTTCCATGTGGAGGAAGTTTCTCTTGCAGTTGTTTGTTCTTCTTGTATTACATGCATGTCCACAGGAGTCACTTTAGGTGGTCCTAATATCTAAAGAGTATGATTCTACTTGTGTTGTCAGAAAATTCTCTCAACCTCATCTAGAAGTATTTGTGCTTGGATCCTTCTTATCGCTCACCCTGCATCCTCATTTTGTGATTGTACAATAACTCTTGTTGTATGTTCCAACCACTCTAATTGTTAATTTATTGACATATATTTGAAGCGATTCATATCTAGATTTTGTTTTCTCTACAAGACTTCTTCCCAATCTAGAGTGTTTTCAGTGAATATCTCGTCCCCAAATGTATTGTGTGCATACGGCCAGTGAGATATTACTTGACCAGCATGTTGAGCAACTAGACCTTTTGGGTCATGTTTCCTATACTTGCTAGTGTAGAACCTATACTCTACCTGATTTTTGGCTTTTGTCTAGCCTGTGTGGTGTCCTTGAAAAAATGACATCCCACATAAAAACCATATGGGATGAATGCCCTATTCTTTTCCTTTACTAAGGAAGTATTGAAACCCTGTAGTATGGTCTGATAACAAATTTCCCCAAGCACCAACCTATCCGGCACATGAGCTGGCAGTAAGTGTGGGGCACCAATAGATCCAAAAATTATGGTGTAGGTACTTTTCTCTTCTAGGTACCAATGCCCTATCCTGGCTATGACCTTTCTTGTTGCTTTTGAAAGCCTTGGGCAGTTCCTCTTGAAAATTAAGAAGTATGTCATGGCCATAAAGTCATCACATATTAAAGTGTAAGACTTCTTGTACATGTTCTCCCATAAGATATTGAAATAGACATGTATAGGTAGCTCAGAGACATGCCAACTTAATCCCATCCCAGGGAACACATTCCTGGCACATATTTCATCCAACAGATAAGAAGCCATGAAGAAAACAAGGATTTCCCCGTCCTTGGTTTTTTGTGCTTCCCCTACCCGAATTCTCAGTTGTTTAGAAATGATAGCACCCCAATTGAATATGCTTCCAGATATAGCTACAATATAAGCTAATGGAATCCATGCTTTTGAAAACCTTGAACAATCCCTTTCTACATATAATCGGCATATCAGGGCCATCAAGAAAATGTATGGCTCAATAAGGTTTACTGTGTTATACCATCATGATCCTCTGTTTACAAATTTCTTATCTTATTTCCACCGGGATGCTAACAACTGACCTATTTTATGGCGCTCATATAATTTGACCACGAACTCATTGTTTAGTTTTACCTCAAGATATTTGATTTTATAAAGTTTACTGGTCTCCATAGGCATAAAAAACCCAATACATTTTCCATCCACATTGTTTCTTAAGAATTTATCAGCATTGGTATGATGGATGATGCATTCTAAGGTTTCTATGTAAGGAAGAACCGAGATCCTAGATGCCACCATGTGCAATAAAGACTATTTTATGTTTTGAAACACCTGGTTATCTAATACCCTTAATTCCAGGTCACTGTGAGGTGTGAAGTCAGGAAAATCGGCATGGTATATCTTTTTATACAGATCAAGACAGGTAGGAAGAAATACCTTGGATGTCATGCTCACTTCTATATATTTGTATATAAAAGGTAGTTTGGTCGGCTTCTTTTGAGACATCTTGATCATCAGTTCCATCTTAGGATAAAATTCTAATGCTTTAGCAGCTTAGCTAGAAGCTTATCCCACCTACTCATTCCTTCCTTTCAGTGTCTTAGGTGATTGATGGGTCATTGGTATTCTGGGGGGCATTCTTCATGCAACAACATAACTGAATTCAGTTCCCTTCCTACTGAAAAATTTCAAAGAGAAGTAATTCAATGTCAATACCTAAGCACAAAGAATTTTCTCGGATTTCAGCACTTACAATTTTTGGGTCTTATAGAAAACACAATACCATTCAAGTTGGAACAAAAATCGATCTCTCTCAAAATATTCTCAGCAAAAGAAAATATGAAATATGCACACAATGGTGAAACAATTCCCAAATTGCATTCAAATATAAGGTCTCCAACGATACCATCCAGTTTTGTCATGGTTGAGAACAAAATAAATCTTTTGCATATATTCATTAATGAACTACGTCGTCTGCACCATAGTTTGGAGTTAATTCCCAATGCAAAATGATGGCGCAATTAGTCATTAAGTCATTTCATCGGGGATTTCAAATGGTAGTGAGTTGGCGTGCAACGACAGCTAGATCGAGGGTCAGACATGTCTCTTGTTAAAGTTTTCATTGATTTATGCCAATGTTACATTATCGATCCCGAAGTGGACAAAATGCATGCTTAAGGGATTTTGCATGGTCAATTTATCAGGATGCATATGTGGCATATTTGGATAGGTTGAGATCATGGGAAGGTGTGCAGAAAGGAGTATTGCAATGGATGGTTTAGATTAAACTTGGGGGTTGAAAGAATGAACATGGATGACCCAAATCGCAATTAGCTACGCTATGATTGGTCATCGGTAGTGGTGGTAACATGTGATAGTATATATCTTGGTCTCAAGTTTTCCAATTTTAATGGTCCGTCGATGATCGACAAATGCCAGGCCAACATGTTATAACGTGATTTCTTAGTCTTGGTATGTTGACATCAATGCGCTATCAGCAAGTGGTAATATCAAACACTTTGCCTTAATGGAGACACGACAAGATGACATGGATTTGGGATGATGATGTGTCAGTGTTGATGTGACTGACAACGTGGTGAAACCAGTACTTACATGTCAAATGATGGGGCGAGGTGATGTGTTAACCATAGTCATGACTCGATATTGTGCTATGAAACTTACCCACAAATCCAACAGTTGGGATGACCTCTTGATCTAATGTGATGGTCTCGATATCGAGGAGAATTTGTTATAGGAATCGACATTTGACTCGTTCTTGGCCAACTTTTCCATGTTCTTTTTTTGGCATCGATGGTCGGTATTCATCAGCATCAACGGAAACCTCTACCTATTATCTATCGATCTGTGTTTTCTTGTTGACATCGTTGACACCCAATGTTGATCAGTGTTGGCGCTCTTAGGATGAACTGTTTCATTTGATTATTTGTTCACTAACTTGTTCGATGCCCAATGTTCGTTAGCATCAGCACTCTCAAAGGGTAACCATTGGAAATCGGCAAATTTAAGTCTTCACAATGATTTCAAAGACTTTTTGGGAAACGTGAAGTGTTGAGAATTTCCTTTCATTCTCTAAATCAATTATCCCGTCTTCATTCTATTGATAAGTCATATTAAGTTATGGAAATGTTTGAAACCACCAAAAAGAAAGAAATAAATACCAAAACTCATTGAGGTTCTGTGGGAATCAAAGCATGAAGACAAAAATTTAAAAAGGAAAAAAAAAAAGTGGTACCCAAAAATTTACAGAATTTTTAAGGGTGTTTTGAGTGCTCAACAAATGGAAATTCACTGGTAGAAGATAGGCTTGATGTTCCTCTCTTATTGATACTAATAGACACTTTGGGAGTTGGCCATCAACTTGAGACAATGACCCATTAATGATTTCCAAATATGTATACATATAAGCCAGAGAAAATTCATGTCAACCACTCATGGGATCCACTTGATTTCATGCCTCTTTCCATTAAACCAATAACTTATACCTGCTTGACAATAATTGAGTTGGAACTCAAGGATGCTAGGAATACATGATATTATTACTTTTTTTTTAGAGTTAATAACATCACCATGGTGTTGCTTTGCTGACAACGAGCGTCCATAGCCCCCACAGAGTCACCATGATATCACAGACCTTGCTCCTCTGCCAATGAGCATGCATAACCCCAATGGAGATATCTTCATACCCTCCCAGATTTTACATTCTGGCTTATTATTTTGTATATGGCTTCGTTGCATAGGTGCCAAGAATGAATTAAGGAGGAGGATGTATGTTTCTTGGTGGAGGAAAAGAACTTCATACTTTTATTTTCTTGTCTTTCCTAAATAGTATGAGAATTGATTATGCTCTGTCTGGGGGTATTAGTCATATTTTTCTCCGTTCCATTTCCCTCGGTATTCCCTAGCCACGAGGTAAGAAACTTGTTTTTTCCCTGATTAATTTGCATACATAAATGTGAATTATTCATGCATTGAAGTCTCTAGTTTAGTAAGCATTCCCCAATTTGTCTGTGAACTTGAAAGACTGAGAAATAGATTCTTGGGTTTAGTAGATTATGCCACGAGTTTAAAAAAAAGCATCCTCGTAATCATACTAAAATCAAAATAGAAACTAATGAAAAAAAAACAAATCATAAGAGAAGATAAGGTAAATTAAAAAGTCAAAACACCAACCTAACCAATCAAAACCAAAATGAGAAACAATAAAGGTAAATTATAATACAGGAGACTGCCTTCAAGGATATATGAAAAGAATAATTTCAGGGCTTGTTCATTGATGGGAAGAGCTTCCATATCATTCATAAGGTTTTGCAAATGGTAAGTGCCTACCCCAATCTTCTCAACAATTTGAAAAGGTCAAATCCATAAATTTTGGAACTTTAAATGTTTCCCCTTTAGATCATTGATTTTATTCCACTTGAGAACTAAGTCCCCTACTTCAAAATTCTTGTCCTCGGCCTTGTTTTTGTCAAACCATTTTTTAATTGTTTGTTGATGGGCTGAAAACTTCCTCCTAGCCTTTTCTCGTTCTTCTTCAACCATAAGGAGGGTGTCAATTCTCTATTTGAATGTTGGAGAAGGGTTTTCCTCTTGAGGACTAAGAAAGTTGCAAGGATGGGAGATATAGGTTAGTCAGGGGGATGGATTATTTTCCATATACCAGAAAGTAAGGAGAATTCCCTAAAGCTTCCTTAGGGGTTACCCTGTCAGCCCATAGAGTGTTGTGAAGTGCATTGTGCCAGTTCTAGTGATTTTCTACTACTGTCTTCTTAAGGATTCTTACCAGATTTTTATTAGTAGACTCAGAGAAACCATTCCCCTGTGGATAATAGTTGGTAGAGTACCTTAGAATAATCCCTTTATCTAAATAAAATTCAGTTAAAAGAGTAGAAGAGATATATGCAGCATTACCAAATACCAAAACAGAAGGCACCCCAAATCTTGTCATGATGTGCTGCTCCGGAAACTGTATCACTACTTTTTCATTGACATGAGTAAGGGGAATAGCTTCTGACCACCTCGTAAAATAATCAGTTGCCATAAGTATGTATCTGTGTTGTTTTTATGAGTTCATATTTATCTCTCCTATTATGTATATTCCCCATTGCTCAAAAGGTATAGAAATTGTCATTGGTTGCAATGGAATGGCTGACCTTTTCTCTTTTCCAGCATTAAATCGACAAACTTTACAGTTTCTAACATATGTGTGAGCATCCCTAAACAAAGTTAGCTGATAATATCCTACCCTAAAAATTTTGTTGGCGGTGGTTTCTCCCTATGAAGTGTCCCCCTGCCATATCGTCATGAAGTTCCTCTAACACTCTCTCATCGTCTTATTTTTCGAGACATATTATCAACACACCGTCATAATTCCTATGAAAAAGTACAGAATTAATGAGACAATACCTAGCGGATTTTATCCTAAGTGCTCTCTTTTTCCTAGTATTTAAGTGTTCAATGTAGGTGCCATGATGCAATAAATAAGATAAGTTGGTATATCAGGAGTCTTGCTCGGGTGGGATATACATTACTTCACTACACCATAGGGACAAATCATTATCCCAGCGTGAATTCTCTAATTCTATAAGGTATTGGGATTCTGCAACTAGTTTACAAAACCCTTGGCCCCTGACTATCTTTGTTGGTTTAATGTCTAGATCGAATTCTTGGATGTTCGCCATATAATTACCTCTCCTTTCTCCCATTTCTTTTTGCGTGAAAAGTGACCTCACCATTGGATGGGGCACTATAACCTTAGTATGGTTCTTGAGGATATAGGATCTGAAGTGTTTCAATGCTTTATAGATAGCGTAATCATGTTTGTCAATGGAAGGGTAGTTAAGCTCGGGTACTTGGAGGTTTTTGCTCATAAATGAGATAGGGGCCTCATTGTTTTTGTCATTCTTTTGAGTTAGGACTGCAGCTAAGCGTTGATCGGAGGAAAAAGTGTAAAGAAAGAAATCCTTGCTGAAATTGGGACTTCGTAGAACAAGAGCTTGAGAAATGGTAGCTTTGATTTCATTAAAGGCCTTTCTCCCTTCCTCACTCCATTTAAACTCTACATATTTTTGTACCATATTTTGTAGTGGTTTGACTATTTCTGCGAAGTTAGGTGTGAATTTCCTCACGAAATTGATCCTTCCAAAGAAATATTGCATGGCCTTCTTGTTGTGAGGCAGTGGAAGATGTGATGTGAACTTTACTCATTCGGGGTCAATATTGATGCCATCTTTAGAATAATGTGGCCTAACATTTTTCCTTCCTGCACCCTGAATATGGTCTTTTTTGGGTTCAGAGATATTTCGTACTTCCTACACCTTTCAAAAATTTGGGTGAGGTGAGCGATGTGGTATACTCTATTCTTGGAGTAAACTGTAACACCATCTAAGTAGACCACCACACATTTGTTTATCATCCCTCTAAAGGCCACATCCATGGATCTCTGGAAGTTTTCTTCTAGATTAATCAATCCAAATGGAATGTGTTTATAGGTGAATGTACCCCACTTAGTACAAAAGGTTGTCTTCACTCTATATTCTTCTAATACAAAAACCTGATTATATCCTGATAATATGTCTAGAAGTTAAAAAAATCTCAGATTTAGATACATTTTGCAGGAGTTGTTCCATAGGAGGAATGGGATATTTATCTTTTTTTGAATCCATATTCAATTTTTTGAAGTCTACACACGGACAGATTTCTCTTGACTTATTTTTAACGGACACTAAATTGGATACCCATGCAGAATGTCTCACTTGAAATATTATCTTGGAATCCATTAGCTTTTCCAACTCTTTTTGCATCAGAGGTTGTAGAGAAGGATGAAAAATCCTTAGTTTTTGTTGGAACAACTTGACTTCGGGTCTTAGTGGGATGGTGTGTTGGATGATTCTAGTATCATATGTTTTCAAATATTGGTAGGACATGGAAAAAACTTATTGGTACTCTCTAAAGAACTTTAGGTAAGCCTTCTTTTCCTCAGGGGATAGTGATTTCTCGAGGTTAATATTCTTGGGGTTATCGGCAATTCCTAGATTTATAACTTTATAAGAAGGACAATAACTACTAGTTTTGACATTCTTGGGGTGTTTAAATTTTTCTTGTAAATAGAAGAGGTTTTAGAGGTTGACCACTCATATAGACATATTGTGAATTTTGGGTTCAGTTGATTTGTTGCCCCTTCCTTCATTATTCTCTCGATCTTTATGCTCAGCGAGTATCTTCTCAAAAACTTCATCATCAATAGCCAAATCCCTAAAATTTTTGTCATTGGTAAAAAAAGATATAATTTATTCGTCCTCTTCAAATTCCCTCCAATTAGTGATGTTGTTAGGGATGGGAGGTTTGTATAAAAATTCTATGGAGAACCTATAAGCTTTGTAATCTTCTAGAGGGGATAATATTGAAGTTGCAGTTGCAAGAGAGTTAGTGAGTATATTATTTGCTTGAGGAATTATTGTAATGTTGAATGCTAGAAAGTGATCTATCAACCTGTGTGCATCCTCTTGATAATTCCTTAACTTTGGAGAATTGCAGTGGATGGTATTCTTTATCTTCCTGACTATGATTTCTAAATCATCAAAGACAACTAGTTCCTCTATATTTAGGTCAATGGCTTTCTTAAGTCCTTGAAATAATGCCTCATTCGGTGGTGTTGTTTGTGCATTCGAACTCTAATCTATAGGATAAGAACTAAGTTTTCCTATTGGATCAATGAAAATGTATCCTACACCAACCCCTTCTTGGGATTTAGATCTGTCAAAGAACAGAGTCCATATCTTAGAAATGAATTTTGGTACCTTTTTGTCCAAGTCTACTTTTGGACTTTCAGTCTCATCTTTCACGGTATGAGCATGAATATTTTGTTCTAGCTTACTATATTGTTCAATTACTTGGAAGTTGTCCTAAAGTAACAACTATGAATTCTATGAGAATAATACATCAGATAGGCATGGTGAGAAATTACTAAAGTTAGAATCACAAGAATAATTCCCTAAGACTAGGAATTTCGTAGAAGAAGGTTCATTAGGAGCTTCTAGGTCAGTAACGGTATGCTTCAAATATTTTTCCCAATTGATCCTAATAATATTAGGGTTTCTTGTTAGTGCTAACAACAAGTGGGACCAATCCATATTGAAATATACATGTAATTTTTTGGACCAATCCCTGCTTAAAAACATCTTGTAGGCTTCAGAAATGTCTACAATTATGATGCCTATAACCTGGTGGAATTTTGGGTTAGAGGCGATTCGGATCATAAAATATTTTAGTTCCCCAATCGCCTTAACTTCAGTTCTATCTAGTTGAATAATATGCATATCACTTTTGGTAGGAATAGAATTTAGATTATTGCATACTGACAGAGGAATAATGTTTGAGGAAGCACCAAAATCAACTAAGAAGTTGTGTAGATTTCTATTATAAATTTCAAAGGTTAAAAAAAATGATGGGACAGAGGATCAGGGTTTCTTATCGGCAAATGCTATGTTTACGTTAGGCTTCCTATATTCTCCAAATTTTCCTTTTCTTGAGCTTGGATTTGGATTTGGATTTACCATAAGCTTATCATCCTCCTTCGAAGCCTGTAATAATAGATCCTTTTGTTGAGGAATTCTACATAATTCCATCACATAAATGTTGGCTTTCAACTTCTTTGGGTATTCTACCACGTTATATTCTATCTTTGTCGTTTTGCAAGCCTAGAACTTTGGGGCATAATTAAGTGGTTAGGTTGGTTGAGCTGAGGATTTTTTTCCAGATCTCTTAGGATCTTGTGCTATGACAGGTTGATTTTTCACGAATCATCCCTTGCTCCTAGCTTGGATTGCCAGAGCTTCTGGTAATTCCTCTTCTTCTATAGGACTATCATAAGATGACATATGGTTGACATCCCATAGAATCATAGATGTTTATCGTAGTGGCTCACTAACCTCATTTTTTGTAGTACTTAATGTTTGGTCATTGGTTTGTTCAGTTAGATCATAACCATCCAAGAAACGATCGGTCAACAAGTTCATGGAATTATCCCATTGAGGGAAATATTTTCATGAATGATGTTCTTGATGGTAATTACAATAAGAAAAGGAGGCCACTTCTCCTAAATCAATGCTTAAGTTAGCAAGTGGAGGTTATATGTCCTTAAACGGTAAGGGTTTTATAAAAAAATATGTGTAGGGTCTAGGGTTTGATGTTCCTTCTCCTACGTTCCTCTTCATGTCTACAATTTCATTGGATAGTTTTTTAACCATTCTTTGTAGACTATCCATTTCTGCATTATCCTCTTCGGTGCTTTGTTCTATTGGTTTACCTGGTGGTTGTGTCAGCAAAAGTCCTCTCCTAGATGGTTGTTGCATTTCCTTCCTTGACAAGAAGATCGGGTTGTCTTTACATCCTTTCATTTGGAATTTGATAATTTTGGGTTCCTCAAGATTCTCATCCAAAGTGGGTTTAGCAGACCTTTTTACACACATAAATATAGATACAGGTAATGTGTTATCATATACCTCAATCTGCAGTTTTTGGGTAGGTCTAGAGTTAGGTTGAAACTTATTGAGGATAGTTGTGAATATTTGATGAAAATATTTGACCTTCTCTTTGGGCCCCATGGTGGTAGCGAAAAGTTGAGCCATCAAGGCTCTGGTGGTTGTCTCTTGATCAAATTTATCCAAAAAATCTTTCTAAAATTTCATCCAACTATTAATGGATCCAACCGGGAGATTAAAATACCACGTTGAAGCTAAGTTCTCAAAGGTGTAAGGGAACAATCTACATACTACGTCTTCATGTTGGACATTCATCAATCTTATTGCCAATATGAACTTATTGATGTGGTCTTCTGGAAACCCGGAGGTTTCAAGTTCAATTTTTGGGAGAAGTTTCTTTGGGTGCCTAGGAAAGTGATGTAACTGCCCTGGTATGGCTAGTGCATCCTGTTGGACAGGCAGTTTGAAGAGCGAAGAATGAGGGCGCGTGCAAAAGTAGGAAGGAGAGCGGTCATACATGCAAAAGCAAGGAGACGTGCAAAAGCAGGAGATAAAGAAACATGCAAGCCAAAGAAGGAAAAGCACACCCAAACAATGAGTTTCCATGAGTTGTAATCATGAGTTGTCATAGGGTTTTTGGTTGAGAGGGTAGGGTTTTGAGCCCTAAATTCTATGTATAAATATGTAATGGGTCAGGTATAATATGTTGTTGGTGTTGAGCGAAGAGAGGGCTAAAGAAGAGATAAATTTGTTGATGTTGTTGCAAGAGAGTGAGAGAATAGATTGAGAATGAGAGAGAGTCTATGTCTGGAGGTCTAGGGAGAGTTTACAGATATAGGCTTGCACTACAAAGAGTCTTGGCAGGATGGATAAATATAGTAGGATATATCTATTATAACACTAGTGTGCAGGCCTGAGATGAATTTCCCAAAGAAAAATAAATGTGCCAATCGTTGTGGACGTAGCCCAAATTTTGGGTGAACCACATTAAATTATGTGTCTAGATGTCTTTTTGTGTGATTGTTTATGGATGTTCTACTTATGCATAGCTAGATCTAGATATGTTTGCTAGATAATTGATGCACAGTAATTATGAATGTTTTAGTGAATAGTTTATGTTACAATATGTAGTATAATGGTGTCGCATAATTGACTTTACCAATTGACTAAGGGAAAATAGACATAGGATCTTGCACACAGGGTAGATAAATAGGAATGAACATGATGATTTCCTCCCATCCCCTCATCCCTGTAGAAATTTGGTTCCTACAGCCCCAATAGATGCCTCCAGTGAGACTTCACTTGCATGCAGGTGATTCCAAAAGGGTTGGTGTCTACAAGGTTTTTTGGTAGAATAAACTGAACCTAGGGTCTTACAATCACGTGCCAACAAATGGTATTTTGTTTCTAGGACCCAGAATCTGTAATTGAGGGAATGTTTTGGAGGCAAACTAAGAAAGATATCATTGAATGGTTGGAAAAGAAGGAACGAGAATTTGCTCAGAAAGAGAATAGAAACCCTCAAATGAGCAATGAGCAATGGATGCAAAGTTATGTGTACACCAAGCTACATGATATTTTATTTGGTGAATTTCCAATTATCTTAACTAAGTGGTTAGAAATATTAGTGGAGAATACTAGAAGGTACTGAACTGCAACGTCGAGGAATTTGACTCATGTGTTGGTAAGACAATTGAATTCTATAAGTAATAAGACTTCTCGTGCATTTGATTTCCGTTTGGACAGCATACTAGGAGGTTATATTACGAAATTTCTACTGGATTGTACCCAGTCATATAGTATTGCAGAGAGGGATTTATTTAAGGGTTTGTGCGAAAGGTTTATGAAATCATTGGGTACCTGGATAAAGACGTTGTTGTGTTACAAGTGTGTGATGACAATGGAATCTGACTGGTAAGGGGATTCGCGCACATAGGGGAACTGGGGGATGGCCAGAGGATAGTCTGAAAGTAGGAAAGAATGAAGAAAGGAATGAAGAAGGAAGGGAGGGATTGAAGATGTAGAGAAATGAAGAATTTGTATCAGAAGAGGAAGACGAGTTTGGAGTACTGCGTAGTGGAAGAATATACAAGCAAATGAATATTGGGGCTGAGAAGAGAGAGTCGTGCAGCGAGTTTGAGAGGATAGAACCCTGTGTAATAGTCCATGTCATAGAAATGTCACATGTAGAAGTAGAGAAAGAGGATTCTTAGTTCAGACCGATAATAGAAGAGTGGGTAAGTCCTACTCAGGCTAGATCTTGTGTCAACTCTATGACCCCGTGTGTGTCACCTAGATCAGAAGTAACAATTGAATATTTGTCAAAATCACACATAGTCAACAAAGGAAGTTCGAATAATAGTAATTAAAGCAGTGGAAGCAGTGCGTCGAGCCAAAGCAATGGAAGTAGTGCACCAAGTCAGAGTCAACTAGAATCGCTAAGGGGAGGTACTACACAAACCAATGTGCAGGTTTAGACAGCACATTGAGATTGTCTGAGTTCCAGGGAGTTAGGTCAGAGGACCTCAAACAACATATATTTATATGTGAAACAATTTGGGCTATGAAGAATGTCTAAGATGAGGCTGTAAAGATTGTGCAATTGGAAACATTATTTAGAGGCTGTGCATTAGTCTGGTATATGAAATTGCAGAGTACTATGCCTACAGGTTAAGCAAGGACTTTAACATAAATCAGACAAACATTGTTGAAAGAGTTCAAGAAGCCAAATTCTGAATCGCAGTATATTACAGATTTGAAAGAAATCAAACAGGTGTAGATTGAATTTGTTTGGGACTATGATCAAAGATTTAAGGATTTGATGGGTAGGTTGGCATTTCAAATTCTCAGTCAAAAGCACCAAGAATGGTTTATTGCAGGACTATTACCACACATTCATCGGTCATTGATACAACAGAAAGTTGTGTCACAGGCTGAAGATTTAGAGATTGCGATGAAGCTAGAAGCATCTCTTGTAGGAGACCATTGGAGGATGGCGCAAGTCCAGACGTAGTTAGCTTCCTTAAAAATTCAATTGGTATAGATTACAAAAGGTAAGGAGAAGAGGGAACAATTCTAGTGTGCCAAGTGTAGAATTGAAGGCCATCATAAGGATGAATTACCTGCATTTTCACAGTATTTGGCAATTGGAGCACCAAATCCATTACGAGGAGGGGGATACTGTGAAATATGTAAGAAATGGGGACATTTTCTGACTGAATTTCCATTATTGAAGAAGTACCAGAGTGCGCCAAGGAACTTATTTTGTAACTTTTGTAAGTCAGTCGAGCACGAAGAAAAGGATTGTCGTGCATTCAATTTGATGAGAGAGCGCACTTTAGATATGTATAGGATTCATAAGGAAAATGTTGTGATAGAAGGAGGTGGTCCAAAGTATAACAATCAGAGAGGCTTTAATCCAAGAAATCGAGGAGGAATTGGCAGAAGTCGAGGCAGAGAAAATTTTGGCAGAGGAGGTAGAGAACCAATAATATGTTAAAATTGTAATCAACCAGGACACTTAGATCGTGACTGCTTGAATCTTTGTACAACCTGCACATATTGTAGAGATCTGGATCATGTGATAGAATATTGTCCTCAACTACTTGCAAAGTGGCAGGCAAGAGGGAATTAGAACCAAAACCCAAATCAGAATGTACATAAGATATTAGCCAAGAAACGCAATTAAGGGCATGTTATCCTGTATCCTAGGGATAACTAGGGAGATCATGTCTCTAGGCCCACAATTCTTAAACATGGAGTGTCTATAGATAGATGACTTGAGCATGGCCCTGGAGGGCCCATTGTTTCTTCAGTGCATCCCACCTATCAGCAGCAGTAACATCCATCCCACCGGCTTGGTCCTAAAGTAGCAGTAATTCTTGCTCCATGAGGTAATGAGTTAGGGTATCATGGAATGTGTCACTCTAATTTTTGAAGAACTTGAATATGTTGCATTGAATTCTCCTTCATTTCATAACGTTTGCTTGGAAATTATGCTTTTTAACTTGTTCATACCTGGGAGGGTGACATAATTCCCTAGTAATTTGATTCCCCTTTAGGATGAGTTTCCACTGGGTGGGTCTGTGAAAGGTCATCGCCCATTCCCTCCATACATACCACTTTTCATCGATATTCCTCTCATCTCCCCGTACCTTGTTTCAGGCATTAGGTTTTCCATGCTAGGAAGTGTTGTACCTTGCCTTGTGGGAAGAAGAGGCTAAAGGCCCAGAGGGTAAAAGTAGATGGAAAGAGTTAAAATCCAAAATGAAACCTTTGATATGCTTTGCCTAGGGATTCTCGAGAAAGAAATAAAAGACTTCTCAGTAAGAAAAGGGGACCCATAACATAAATCAAAACTCAAGGAACTAGTTGGTGGATGGGAGGTCTCATCATGAGCCCATGTGCATGTAGTTGTATGACACTACCATCTATATGGTCACCAAACTAGGGTAGTGGCTCTTAGTGGCATAACCAAGAGAAAGGGGGTCTCATCACGAGCCAACCTTATCATTTACTTGAAATTATTGTCGGTAACGTTGTCACCTCTGGTCACCACGCCAGGACAATGTCCCCCAGCTTTTCCCTTGAAAAGAAAAAAGACCAAAATCAATAAGACTAAGAATAAAAGGAATTGAATGGGATAGGAAACAATGGCATCCATGATAAGGTGCATCTCTCCCTCTACAAAGGCACCCATAGGAAAGACCTACATTTCCCTGTTATCACTGCACCCTCTGCCCAAACATTTCCCCTACGCCACTTCACACACACTTACATTACCTAGATCGGTTCTCACTTGGGAAACACCCAAACTTAAGGAGGATTAGCCCAATAGAACATCCTGAGACCTTCTGCAAACCTGACTTGTTAAACTACATAACGTCTTTGAGCATTTGTCTAGGTGAAGGGGGGTTTGATGCACATGTTTGGGTAATTAGATTATTAGATGTGATTGACATTGCTATGATCCCTGTGACTTATGAGCCCCTTGAAGGCATACTTGTTGTTGTTGTAGGACTTTTCCCAGTGGACAGGTACATATGGGGGAATGGTTAGGTCGAACCTCCATGGAGCTGAAATCCCAATAGATGGATGTTGTAACCCCGCCAGGGGGGGAGAGAAACCAGAGGCTTGCACCATGAATCAATAAGGACATTGCACCATGGACACTCTGACTGACCTAGACCCAGGGGAGTTTTTCCTTTCCACCTGTACGTTGACCCTTGAGAGCACATGACATCATAATTATGACCTTAACATCATCCAGAGTCAGGGTTTGCACTTATGATGGGAAGTTGTGTGCTAGTTGGCACATGTGGCAGCATTCAGGGCCTTTGAAGGCCAAACGCCCTGCACTTTAGGACTAGCGTTCCACCTTAGGGGCATAACGTCACCTTAGAAATGCATGACATCACCCTTGAAGATGAAATTAGGGTTTAATTATTGTCATTTATGTAAAAACTCGATTTTAATTTAATTTGGCCATGTCGGCCTTTTTATGACCTAATTGTAATTAAAGGTCATTGATATTGTACAAATAAGAGAAAAAACTCTCATTTTTATTCATCATCTCTCATCACACAAGTGTGTGGTCTGAAATTCGACCCTCTTTAAGGGTTATTGGTTGAAACTAAGTGGCGCGCAACTTCTTGGAGAGGCAATTTTGGTGTATTTTGGCTATTTTCATGGTGGAAAATATTCAACTAGGGTTTGAGCTTGATTATTCTTGGTGAAGAAAGTAGAAAATCTTCATTTATTTATTGTGAATGAATGTTTATGGTGAGTTTTACTTGTTTCATGTTAAATATTATGAAATTGCTTGCTTGAAACCCTAGGAGAAAGACATAAGTTATTATCTTTTTCTCTATAATTTTCCACTTGTTTAAATTTCTCAAAGAGTACCTTATCTAGGAGTAGATACTAGAGCCTTACCATTGTAGCACTCTAGTAACCCTACTTACATTGCCTACTACATATTTTTTTTAAATTGTCTAAGGAAAGAGAAATTGCTAGGGCCTAAGTTTCCTTATTGTCTATCAATTATCTCTCTAGGACTTGGATGTTTGAGGCCTTGGGTTGCCAACACCTCTCTCATCCTCTCCATATCCTCTTTGACTAAGTATTATCATTGTTATTTCCTCTAATATTTGTTGCTACTATCATTGACTCCATTACCCTAGAAGGCACTAGTCTATTCACTACTAGTGATTGATTGATCAAACAAATTTAAAACTATCTTCCTTGGAACATTCACTAACTCCTACTAACCTTAGATTAGCATAATTCACTAACTAACTTGTTGTTGTTGCAAAAGATTGCTACAGCCATCTAACAACAACAAACTAACCTCAAAAGTGACAAATATTGCTTGCTAGACATTGCTAAATTTGCTTGTGACTATCTAATATCAATTTTCCTCATTCAAGCTACTTTTTCTAGTCTTCTCTCAAGCATTTTGAAGCATAGTTATTGTGGTTGTTATAAATTTATCATTGCTATTGTAAATTGTTGTACTGCTGCAATTTTATATCAGCTAGTATGTGTTTTAAGAGTTCATTGTCTTATGAAGCATTAACACCATTTTGGTGCTTGGAAAAGTGCCCTTTTCTATTTTTTTGTCTTGTTCTGGGAAGGTACACAATATTACTCTCTTGATTCACTTATATAAGACACAAATAACCTTTGAAATTGAGTGACTTGTGAGAGGGGGGGAATTGTCTTGCCTTAGCCTTCTCAAACCCTCAGGTCACCGGGGACATCTCCCCTAGGGTACATTGATATACTCCTAAATAGAAAGGGGTTTCCTATTAAGGTGATAGTGATAGGTCACCCCCTGTTACGCCAATATCGTATCTACTTGCTTTGGACTTTAGGCAAGTACATATTGTGCGATAACATTTTGGCACCGTTGTCGGGGAACACTGAGTCAATATTCTTCAATGACACTTTTTCGGTAATCCTTTCCCTCAAAATCCTTTATCTTACAAAGCTTACATGGTGATTCCACTGAAGTTGATTCCCTCATCCCTTTGATAATCCTTAAGAGGATATCTAGTGACTCCACTAACCTTTTCCAAGGTGCCACCTTACTCTCAATTTTGTGATATTTCCAAGTTATGGGATCATGGTGCCCTAGGAACAAGTGTATCCTGCTATTGATTTCAAAAATATTCAAGGATACCCACATTATTTTGATACAAAATGGTTAAACAACTCTCCAAGATTTGGAGGCCTCCCAATTAATCACATTGTATAATTCTTGAAGTATATAAGTGAGATAGAATTGTAAGGGGAGGATGTTTTGGTAAAATTGTTCATACTTTCTCTATCATATGTTTTGCAAGATTGGTTTAAGATTTGTTGTGAAGATATGGGTATATCATATTTTGTAGACCTCATCAGTAGGTTTATTGAGTTTGTGAAACCATAATGCCAGACATATGAAGATGCCCTTAAAAATATTGCAGTATCCCTAGAGGACGAAGGATTCACCACTGAGATTGTGGAATATCTCAGGGATGTGTACCATACTCAATACCAAGAACCCTATGATATAGAAGGAGTAAATTTATGAAGAAAGTTGTCAACCCCTTGAAGAGGAACAAGATTTCTCCCATGATTCGATAGAATGCAGTAAATATTTAACTAAAGAAGTGAATTATGAGGATGAAGCATTAGTATCTGCTCCTCCATCCAATGAATCTCTCCAATATCCTATCTCTCCTACACAAAATGAAGAGAAAGAGGTGAGTCATTTTCCTTTCCAGTTTTTTGATGACACTTTATTCTATGATCCAGAAGGTGAAGAAGTAAAGGAACCCTTGGAAGAGCTAGGTCCTTCATTTTCTAATGAAGACATTATTAAAGAAATGAATTTGGGGGATGATGTACTGGACCATCTTCAATTTGATGAAGTCATCCAAGACATTGACATTCCTGCACAGCAAGAAGTGAATACGGTAAGCTATTTCCCTTTCCAAGATTTTGATGATGCTTTATTTTATGATTTGGAAAGTGAAGTACTAGAGGAGCCCTTGGATGCATTAAATCCTCCATGTTATGATAAATATAGTGACATGGTTGTTAATATTGATGAGTTCATACATGTTGGAAGACGTAAGTGGGATGTGATTGGTTCTAATGAGGATCTCATTTATGATATGGAAGGATATGTTCGAATAATTCCTTTACAACAATCATATGATGTTCCTGATAATTTGATGTGTGGCAACAAGATGATGATATAATTACAGAAGTTTTCCAAGCACCCAAGGATGACCCAGTGTAATGTTCTCCTGATGATTTTAGGTCATACCTTGAGTAATTTGATGATTATTCCTTTGAGTATTTGGACTTACTCTATGAAGAATATTATCGACTGTCATTATGCTCAAATTTTGATAAAGGTGAGCATGTTGCTTGCCTGAAGAAGGATACTTGTGACAAGGTTGTCCATCTCCCTTCGACTACTTTACCTCACTATGTCATTGAGGGTCTAGTTGGAAAACATGTTCCTTGTCTTGAGTTTTCTATAGGGAAAATACTTCTTTTAGAATCCAAGGGTAGGTTGAATACCTTAAGAAGAAGTTTATTATCTCAATCTTTCATCCTTCCCTTAAGAAATTGTTAGTCATCCTCTAGGTTCTTACTAGTCCTTTCCTAGACCTCAGGATGTGATGACGTCCAAGGTAGCCAACCTTAAGATTCTTTGAGTCGGTATTTTGAGCTTTTGATTTTTCATGATCTCTTTCTAAGATGGATTGATCACTTTCCTAGAAGTGTGACTTGGCATAGTTTTGTCCCTCCCTCCCGCCTCCATGAGCAAGACTTTACGATTTCTGATGATGTGATACATGTTCTAACTCATGTTATTTTTGTGCTTGACTTGTCATTGTTTTGGTTTATGATGAAGCACAGAGGTAGGTATTATGAGATATTGCTAGGATGGTTCACTGGTTATTTGACTACACCCAGCGTTCAACCAACAAGTAAGTAGAGTTAGGTAGGAATGTGCATCCATTGTATATACCATCTGCATATCATGCTAGTATAGTTGTAGTTTCATTTTTCATATTGTATTTCTCCATTATGTATATATGCTTTCTTATATTTATTTTATGTCATATATGAGCGAGGGGTGATATCACCACCCTGAAGATTACTAATTCATTTTATTGAAATATAGAAGATATAGGTTATACTAGAGATGTTGAGGTTCTCATGCGCTCTATGGTGAGCACATGTCCCTGAGCTGGAGCCAAATGTTATCCCCTATCCTAAGGATAACTAAGGATATCATGTCTTGATGCCCACATGTCCTAGGCATGGAGTGTCGAGAGTCAGATGACTTGAGCATGGCCCTAGAGGGCCCATATTTTCTTCAATGCATCCCACCTATCAGCAACAGCAACGTCCATCCCACCAGCTTGGTCCTGAAGTAGCAGTAAGTCTTGCTCCATGAGGTAATGATTCTAGGTATCATGGTATGTGTCTCTCTAATTTTTGAAGCACTTGAATATGTTACACTAAATTCTCCTTCATTTCATAACATTTGATTGGAAATTATGTTATTTAACTTGTTCATACCCAGAGGGTGACATAATGCCCTAGTAAGTTGATTCCCCTTTAGGATGAGTTGCCACTAGGTGGGTTTGTGAAAGTTCATCGTCCATTCCCTCCATACTTACCACTTTCCGTCATTATTCCTCTCCTCTCCCCCCACCTTGTTTTGGGCATTGGGTTTGCCATGCTAGGAAGGGTTGTACCTTGCCTTGTGGGAAGAAGGGGCTAAAGGTCTAGAGGGTAAAAGTAGTTGGAAAGAGTTAAAATCCAAAATGAAACCTTTGAGATGCTTTGCCACGCCAGGACTGTGTTCCCCATCTTTTCCCTTGAAAAGAAAAAAGAACAAAAGCAATAAGACTAAGAATAAAAGGCATTGAATGGGATAGGAAAAAATAGCATCCATGATAAGGTACATCTCTCTCTCTACAGAGGCACCCACAGGAAAGACCTACATTTCCATGTTATCACTACACCATTTGCCCAAACATTTCCCCTACGCCGCTTCACACAAACTTGCATGACCTGGATCGGTTCTCACCTGGGAAACACCCCAAACTTAAGGAGGATTATCCCAATAGGGCATCCTGAGACCTCATCCAAACCTGACTTGTTAAAATTTATAAGGTTTTTGAGCATTTGTCTGGGTGAAGGGGGGGTTTGATGCACATGTTTGGGTAATTTGATTATTAGATGTGATTTACATTGCTATGATCCTTGTGACTTACGAGCCCCTGGAAGGCATACTTGTTGTTGTTGCAAGACTTTTCCTAGTGGATAGGTACATATGGGGGAATGATTAGGTCAAACCTCCACGAGGCTAAAATCCCAACAAATGGATGTTGTAACCCCACCAGGGGGAAAGAGAAACCAAAGGCTTTCACCAGGAAGAAAGAAGGATGTTTCACCATGGACACTCCAGCAAACCTAGAACTAGGGGGGATTTTCCTTTATACCTGGACGTTGACCCTTGAGATCACATGACGTCATCATTATGACCTTGACATCATCCAGAGTCAGGGTTTGCACTTATGATGGGCAGTTGTGTGCTAGTTGGCATGTGTGGCAGCATTCAAGGCCTTTGAAGGCCAAACATCCTACATTTTAGTCCTAGTGTTCCACCTTAGGGGCCTCATGTTACCCTAGAAGGGTATGGAGTCACCCTTGAAGATGAATTAGGGTTTAATTATTGTCATTTATGTAAAAACTGGATTTTAATGTAATTTGGCCTTGTCGGCCTTTTTATGACCTAATTATGATTAAAGGTCATTGATATTGTATAAATAAGAGAAAAAAACTCTCATTTTTATTCATCTCTCATCACACAAGTGTGTGGTCTGAAATTCGGCCCTTTTTAAGGGTTATTGGCTAAAACTAAGTGGTGTGCAACTTCTTAGAGAGGCAATTTTGGTGTATTTTGGCTATTTTCATGGTGGAAAATCTTCAACTAGGGTTTGAGCTTGATTATTCTTAGTGAAGTAAGTAGAAAATCTGCATTTATTTATTGTGAATGAATGCTTATGGTGAGTTTTATTTGTTTCATGTCAAAGATTATGAAATTGCTTGCTTGAAACCCTAAGAGAGAGGCATAAGTTATTATCTTTTTCTCTATAATTTTCCACTTGTTTAAATTTCTCAAAGAGAACCTTATCTAGGAGTAGATACTAGAGCCCTACCATTGTAGCACTCTAGTAACCCTACTTACATTGCCTACTGCATATTTTGTTTCAAATTGTCTAAGGAAAGAGAAAACGCTAGGGCCTAAGTTTCCTTAATTTCTAGCAATTATCTCTCTAGGACTTGGATGTTTGAGGCCTTGGGTTACCAACACCTCTCTCATCTTCTCCATATCCTTTTTGACTAAGTATTATCATTGTTATTTCCTCTAAGATTTGTTGTTGCTATCATTGACTCCATTACCCTAGAAGGCACAAGTCTATTCACTACTAGTGATTGATTGATCAAACAACTTTCAAACTATTTTCCTTAGAACATTCACTAACTCCTACTAACCTTAGATTAGAATAATTCATTAACTAACTTGTTTTTGTTGCAAAATATTGCTACAGCCATCTAACAGCAGCAAATTGACCTCAAAAGTGACATATTTCTAACTAGACATTGCTAAATTTGCTTGTGACTATCTAATATCAATTTTCCTGGTTAAAGTTACTTTTTCTAGTCTTCACTCAAGAAATTTGAAGCATAGTTATTGTGGTTCTTATAAATTTATCATTGTTGTTGTAAACTATTGTACTGCTGCAATTTTATATCAGCTAGTATATTTTTTAAGAGTTTATAGTCTTATGAAGCATTAACAACATTTTGGTACTTAGAAAAGTGCCCTTTTTCTATTTTTTTGCCTTGTTCTGGGCAGGTACACAATATTACTTGCTTTCGTCACTTCTATAAGACACAAAGAACCTTTGAAATTGAGTGACTTGTGAGAGGGGAGGGATTTTCTTGCCTTATCCTTCTCAAACCCTTAGGTCACCGGGGACGTCTCCCCTAGGGTACATTGATATACTCCTAAATAGAAAGGGGTTTCCAATTATGGTGAAAATGATAGGTCACCCCCTGTTACACCAATATTGTATCTACTTGCTTTGGGATTTAGGCAAGTATAGATTGTGTGATAACAGGGCCATGGGTAGCAACTGCTACGCACGGAGGAGCTAGAATAGGGGTTGATGCGGCAAATGGAGGGAAGCAGGTTGAGAAATGGGTGAGAAAATCAACAGGACCTATGCCGACATTCGACCCTCAACAAGAAAACGAGACATATCAAAGGGAAAGAAAAGAGATACTAGGACCAGAGTGGGTAGCATCAACATCATTTTCACCTCTTGTTTGTGATCGTACTATACTAGAGAAGCCACTTGAGAAGGTAAGTACTCTAAGAGAGTTGATGAGAAGTTGCATAAAATTGATGAAAGACTAAACTATGTTGAATGCATTATGTGACATGATTGATCATTGTGCACAAGAAAGGGAAATTCCTATCACATAAAGGGTAGTGAATCAAGTATTGCATAAAAAGAGGACCAGCGAAGAATTTAGATTAAGTGTATAAATTGGGGAATATGATGTGGATAATGTTATTTTAGACTTGGGATTGGATGTAAATGTGTTACTAAAGAAGACATGGGAAATGATGGGGAAACCCAAGTTGATTTGGTCTATTGTTCAGTTAAGGTTGGAAAACTAGCACAAGATAATACCAATTGGCCGATTGATAGGAGTACATGTCAATATAGATGGAGTGCACAGTGTAGAATATTTTGAATTCATCGAGATCATGGATGATACTCAACCATATACAAAACTGATGGGACTTTAATGGCCTTTGAAAATTAGGTGATCATTAATCTGAAAAGGAGAGAAATGATATTTTAGGTAGGAGACTTGAAGGTTACTGCACCATTGGATCTGACAGAAGGAAAGAGATATATCAAACTAGCTAGAGGGAATGAAATTGACAAATTGGATAACATGAATGCATGGATGGATGACTATGTTAACCCCACTACAGATGATGCACTCAATTGGAGAAGAATTAGCTAGTGTGCATCAGATTCAAAGGAAGGTTTAGAACATTGGTAATAGAGGATGCATGAAGTATCAACTAGACGATGTGCACACATAACTTGATCATTGCGTTGGATTGGAACAAAACTATGTGATCCACCCAAGTATGATGGTTTGACTGACATAGAATATTTCCTACATGAGTTTGAGTTGCATATACCCAAACATTAAATATTTTTGGCATTAGATGTTGTTATGAAATATACTCCAACCAAATGGTGAGTTGCACAGAAAGAAAGAATGGAAGATTGGTCCCAGTGTAAAATACTAATGCAAGTAAGATTTGGTATCGAGGTGGAGTACATTGAACAGAAGCATACAAGGGTAAGAGACCCAAAATATCATATTTTGCAGTGAAAAAAACATATGGGGATCGATATTGAAGGGGGAATGGACACACAAGTGTATACATACACTGGATACAATTCCAAAGAATTGGTACCTGGAGCTGGAAATGTGTAGATAAACAACAAACTGGGATGAGTTGACTCAGAGTTTCAAGGTAACATTTACATTTGAATAGGAATATTTGTTAGTATATGAAGCCTTACAAGTCATTAGAAACAATATTTTTTCAGAAGAAGGGTCGATGGGGGTAGTACCTATGTGTAGTGTGCATAGAACTTCTTTGATTGTTCATGAGTTACTAGAATATTATAATGTTGCTAAGGAAGAGCAAGATGAGGAAGATCCAAGGAATGTACAAGTACCTAAAACCGAGGGGGAATACACAATAGAAGGACTTGAGATTGAATTTGTTGTGTATGCACAGCCAATAAAGACACAGAAGGTAAACATTGGGACGATAGAAAATATAAAGTTTGCACAGATCGATGATTACCAGAATGATGAAATTGTGGAGAAGATTGTAGATTTACTATGCGAGTATTGAGATCTATTCCCAACTACAGATATGAAGAGGATAGTTGGTGAGTTAGGAGAGATGAAGATCCCTTTGAAACCAAATGCTAAGCCAGTGAGACAAAGACTTTACAGGTTAAATCCGAAGTATAAAGAGAAGGTGAAGGTAGAGATAGACAGGATGTTAGAAGAAGGGATTGTTGAACCAATGGTGGAATCATAATGGATAAGTCTAATGGTGGTACAAAATAAGAAAATAGGAGGAATCATGATTTGTGTAGACCTGAGGAAGCTAAATGATGCATTTATGCATGATCCATTTCCAACACCTTTCACAGATGAAGTACTAGAGAATGTAGGAGCGTGGGAGGCTTATTCTAACACAAATAGATTTTCAGGATACCACCAGATAAATATTGTGTAGGAAGACATATATAAGATTACTTTTGCAACAAAATGGGGAAGCTACCGGTACACAATGATGCCCTTTGGACTGAAGAATGCACCAGCATTTTTTTCCAAAGTTGTTGTTGCAACTTTTAAGGAATTTATTCATAAGTTCCTTAAAGTGTAATTAGAAGATTGGATTGTGTTTATCCTATTGAAATATCACATAGAAGTACTAAGGTTGATGTTGGATAGGTGTAGACAATGTCATATTTCACTAAATTTAAAGAAATGTGTTTTCTATGCGCCCTTTGGAATTTTGTTGGGCCATGTGGTATGTAAGCAGGGCTTATTAGTGGATCATGTCAAGATTGTAGTGATATTGGATTTACAACCACCCACATCAGTAAGGAAATTGAGAGAAAATATTAGTCATACAGGATATTATAGGAAGTTCATTAAGGGTTGTGCACAAATTACAACATCGATGGAGAAGTTGTTGAAGAAAGAGGTTAAGTTACAGTGGAATGAGGACTTTTAGAAGGTTTTGGATACATTGAAGAATAAGTTAGTGACCGTGTCGATTTTGATCTTCCCAGATTGGAAGAAGGAGTCCATGTTCATGTGGATGCGCCTTCCATAGATTTGGGCATAGTGTTATCTCATCCAGGAGAAGGAGACATAGACCACCCCTTTGCTTTTTCATGTAGGAATTTGTCCATAGCGGAGAAGAATTACACCACTACAGAATGAGAAGGATTAGAAATGGTATATGCACTACATAAGTTTAGACATTATTTATTGGGTTCTCACTTTAAGATGTATACTGACCATTATGTACTAAGATACTTACTGAACAAGCCAGTGTTGGGGGTGAGAATATGCAGATGGTTTTTATTGTTCCAGGAATATGATTTTGAGGTTGTTGTGAAACCAGGGAAGTTGAATGCAAGACCAAATCACTTATCATGCATACTCTCAGGAGAAGATGTAGGAAATCTAGATGATAACTTGTCATATGCACAGTTATTTGCAGTTACCATGGTGGATGACTACTTCACAGACATAGTGTAGTTTTTAAGTACAGGAACGGCTCTATCAGATATGGCAGTTGCGCAAAAGAAACAATTAGTGGTTAAAATAGCAGACTATCACTTAATTGTAGGGAACTTATACAAGTTAGGTGCAGATGGAATATTTTGGTGATGTGTGTTAGAGCATGAAAGGCCAATGATACTCTCAGAAGCACACGAAGGTATTACAGGAGGACACTATGT
>ML780052.1:0-22131 GCA_009831015.1 Picea engelmannii
CGAAGAGGCTCAACCACTTGGACCAATCCAAAATACATAAATATGAACCCACCCTCGAGACCATAAAATGGACTTGTCTTTACTATATAGCACAACCTTGAAGTGGGTAGACCATAGAACATGATTAAAAAAAAACTCATGGAAGTAAAAAAATGCCCCAAGTTCAACAAAAAAAACTTAAGAAGAATGCAAAGCACCTTGAAGTCTCTTCCAGTACCCTGCTAGGTGTATAGTCAAAGCACTCAAAACACATGATGTGCATATTTACAATATCAAAGCTATTGAAGAAGTATATTTCATCTACCAATTAGGACATACCATTTTCTAGGAACTATTCATGAGTTTAACTTCTTAGGATCCGTGATCTACATACATATGTTATAGCTCCAACATGAACAACAAACTATACGTATGCACTTGTGTATGAGGTGTCATTTTTTTAAGTAACTATATTCTTCTCGCTAGGCCTCATGTTTATCTTCTTTCTCCAAGATAAAAAGGAGAAAACAAATGAAATTTAGTTGTCACGTGTTAAGCAATTCCTTGGAAACTACAAGAATTGTTTTACAATTTATTATTTTTGCATGGAGAGTCAAACCATCACAACTCTACTAAAAACTATAAAAATTTGCAACATCGAAATACTACCAACTACTACCAATTGTAAATGGTATGTTAACCCCTAGATTTTCACCCTTGAAAGTCTTGAGGGTTAAGAGCCAACATGCAACACTTTGGTTGGCATATTGACATTTTTCCAGGGTTTTAGCACTTATGTTGAGCGAGAGGTTGGTTCACACACAAGGCAGGTACATGGTCTTTACAAGGTTTCCTAGTTCAGAGTCACAGTCTACTTGGTTTTCATGCATTTTTGAGAGAGAGAGAGATGTATACATACATGTGTTACTACTTTTTAGAAGGCATGGTTTGAGTGGGTCTCCTAACAGTTTGGGGCAGTTCAGAGCATACAATATGAGTTCTTACAGGATTCTAGGCCCGATGACACTTTTTCCAAGAGACATGCAGGAACTTGCTATTTTTGGCAGGTTGTGATCCAGGCCTCAGATTTAGATTCTGAGTGCTCAATATTGATCCTTGAGGCATCCATAGGCCTTTGGACCTTTTTCCAGATGATGTCACCCAAATTACTATTTTTAACAGGTTGAGCATCATGGTCTGCATGATAGTTCTGATTGCATATTTGTATCCCTTGCAAAAACACAAGATTAATGAGTATGAAATCAAGGGTATTCAGACGAATTTCTATTTTTGGAAATATTCATGTGACGTTGTCATCCTAGTCATCGATGGTGATGTGGACAATTTTTCTAAAAGTAGGACTAGGAATGTATTTTTAGAGGGCCCTATATTCAGAGGATTCGATTTTTATAGGACCCTATTATTAGAGTTCTTATTTTTAGAGGGTTCTAATTTTAGTTGCCTCTATATTTAGCAGGTCTAGTCATTGTCCATGTAGTGCCAAGTGGCATCCTCAGAGGTCAACATGTGGCAGTTCTTTAGTCATATTTGCGTCCACCTAAGCTAGGGGAGCCACATGAATTCAGTAGAGTTATCTCCATCATGCTTAAGTCAAATGAGCCTCCACTCTCCAGTTGAGTTGGGTGATTTTTCCACTCTCACTTCGACTCACCCTTTCTCCATTAGCTTTCCTTATCTCCCTAATGCATACCATGATATTTAGTTTTCTTTTTCACTCACTCACTTAACTTCACCATGCAATCATGCACCCACTCTAAACTCACACTCTCCTTTTTCCTTCTCCCATGCATGCCATGTACCTCACTTCACCCCTCTTCTCACTCACTTAGCTCGCCATTCACTCATTCATGTGTATTCAAACTTACACTCACTCTCAGTCATATAACTACTCCTCCCTACATCCAGTTAGACTTTGTTCTTATCCTCCTCATGTTTCCCTCCTCCTTTAGATATGTGCTCCCTCTAGCTATATATTGGAGGAATTCCATGGGTTATTTTGTCAGTTCTTAGCAGGAGTAACATACTCTCTCTCTCTCTCTCTCTCTCTCTCTCTCTCTCTAGTGGCATATCATTGAACAAAGTAGCCATTGTACCAGTTGTGAGCTTTCCAAATGTGGTGCAACCAACCCTCTTGTAAAGTTGGATCAATAAAGAAAATTGTGCATTTGTTCAAACCTCTCTTCTTGACGGTATTGTGGTGAATTTGAAAATTTGATATGTCATTTTTGAACTATTTACTATGATGGTATCAATCCTTTGAGTAGTGTTCTTTGATTTTTCCAGTCTATTATCATTGTGTTAACCTTGCAGGTTCCCTCCAAGTGTTTTAGATCATTCTTTTCCACAGTTTTGGACTGCCTTACACGTTGTCCAAGGTAAAACAACTCGCTATTTTTTTGAGTTTTTCAGACCTTAAATTATCCATAAGGGTGCTTCATTGTGCCCAGGGACTCCCCCCAAAGGCTAGCAAGGCCTAGCCCGAATAGAGAGGGATATAGCTCGTGACATTGGGGCTATTTCTCCTTGAATTAACCAAGTTTTTAACATTGTCATAACAAGTTTATCAACTCATATTGGAGGGTAGAAATTTGTGCTAACAAATTGGAGTTGTTGTCGGGGAATGCAAGCCTTGGCAAACAACATTCAATGCGTTTTCATTTATTTTTTTACTTTATTTTCTCACCTGGAGACTCCACAGGATACAGGGGCGACTCCATAGGAACTTACAAGTAGATCTATCAGTTTCAATTCCCTCACAAAGTCTAGTTCTGAGCTTCAACAAACTTTGATATATTTTTTTGGAACAAGACTTTTCTTTTGCAAAGAACTCTTCTCAAAGTTGGTAAGCATATGAGTTCTTAGGTAATTTATTTTCGACAAGCACTATGGTAAGTGTATCTTCAACATCTTTGTCTTTATTTTCATCTCAAGCTAGTAGTAGGGTAGCAACTATGCTTTCTTTTATCTAAGACTAGCAATATGGATGCAGTTGTGAGGCCACCAGTAACGCGGATATTTTTTCCTTTGACCTACTAAGTTTTTTTTCATTCCCATATTATCCTCATGATTTGCGTGCACGTAAATGGATTAAACGAATACCTTTGTTTACAGGGAGGTTGGGAGAATTAGTTAATGATCACTTGGATAAATTTTTACAAGTAGTGTGGGAATTTAATGTGGAACATGAGCATGTGGTGATGAGGATGTTTGTGTCAACCCTCGAGGGGGAGGCACGAGAATGGTACAAATCCCTTCCTGATGATTCCATTGATGGATGGGATTCCTTCCAGGAGAAATTGACCGACATATGGGAAAATACATAGGACATTTTCTTGTTTTGCACATTTTTTTTAGTTATTAAAAAACATGAAAGTGAATCTATTTTCCAATTTAGCACTCGTTTTTCCAACTTTTGCCATCTAATTCCCTAAATAGTAAGGAATAATGAATATGTTTCTTTGATTTATTATCTTGAGGCATTTGATGGTATTTTTTATGTTTTTCTCAGGAATGAAGACCCTCAAAATTTGGAGAAAGCGCAAGCTCCCACTATCAAGTTAGAAAGAAATAATCTTGCAGCTTGTGAACTCCCTATGATCCATGTCCTAGACCAACCAATGAAGGTAACTCCACTTAATGATATTCAACCATTGGTTGTTACAAAAGTGCAAGAAGTCTGTGTTATTGAAGATGAACCACAACTTGCACCGTGTCAAGTTCCCAAAGATGAACAGGAGGGTGATAGCCCAATTTTAGATGATCTAGAACCAATAGTTACACCATTTGAGTCACAGGAAGAGTCCCAAGAAGATGAAGGTGAAGATGTGATTACTCTAGAGTGTTCATGGGTTCCTCCCATTATCGAAGATAAAAAGTTTCAATAGGAGGAACCACAAGTTAACCAAGTTAGAGATCAGTCAACATGGGATTTCATATGTTCTCATCTTAGAAGAGGCTTCATCCTTGCCTATCATAGTAGTGGTTTAGGAGCAGCTTCATCTGACACCATTACAACAAGAGGATCCAATTGTGGTTGAACCAGACAATGATGTCTCTTACAATTTTCCTACAATTCTGCATCCAAAGATTGTTCTCTGGGATCCATAGATTGATCAAAGATCGGATATTAGAGTTCACCATGACCCAGTTGAGCTTAGAATGATGAAGGTGTTTCAGCAAGTAGATGCCAAGAGTTATGGCTCTCATGCATTCATGCTTGTTGAAACACAATGTTATAAGTCCCAACCAACCTTTAGTCAAATAGCACCCTTCAGTTATGGCTTCACCAACAAGTGCTTCAAGGTGACTTTGGGTCATATGATATTTGTTGGTTGTTCCCCTTTAAAGGTTGACCATGCTAACATTTCTCATCGGACTGATCATCTGGCTGCATGGTTACATTGGTCCTTTGAGTATGATGATTTAATCATGGAATCTTGGAGGTAAAACTTTTGGGGTTTAGGGTAGTTGTCTTTCCTTTCATCATTGTCTTTTCATGTCTTTATTTCTTGCTAAATTTTTTTACAGTTTTAGGACAACAATTTAATTTCCATTGCAAGTGTCTTCCATTTCATTATTTACTTTTCAGCCTTTGCATAAGTGTCATTGATTTTTATCCTAGTTATATCATCATGTGGTCGAGTCTTGTGCGTCTTTCCTTTTTTTGAATAAATGGTTGTCCATAAATGTTATTCCTGGGTCAAATTTTCAATGTCTATCTTACTCATGTTGAGCTTTTGTGTCTATCATTAGAGTGAGCCTCGATGGGGGTTCCATTTTTCATTGTCGTCGAAGTATTGAGCCTTTAGGATGGGTAGGTTGAGGAGACATAGGAGTTTCTTGAGTCATCTTGTGTCTTGTATCCTCATCTCTTATCATTTTGTCTTCCTCTTTGAGTCAGTTCTCCCCCCCATATAACATAGGGATATGGTACTTGGTTCTTTCATCTTGATATTCTTGAGATATCACTTCGTGTTGAGGGAAGAGAGACATCATTGCTCTTATTTTCAGCAGGTCATATTGTATCGACTTTGACACAATATCTATAGATGACCTAGAAGTAGAGAACATTAGTATCCATTAGCCTCATTGGCGGTTATTTCACATCCAACAAGGTTGAGCATCATTGGGCCTTGATTGGATGATCCTTGTCATTGTTCGACTTCAGACCATCTTTCACAGTATCAATTTGTGCTCATACCTTAGGACCCATTGACATTATCGATGGTGTTCCTTCACACTTCACAGGTGTTTACATTATTGACATCCGATGAAGTGACTTTCTCCCTTGTATCAACATCAATACATTTACCATAGGGAGGAGTGTACATTATCGGGTGGTAGCAGGTAGCGGATTCAGATGAGACCCCTTGGTTTTCATTTTTCACTGGGAGGATTATATACTTTGACTCCATGGCCCATTGGACATGATTTGATACTACAGGTCAACTTACAGGTTGTTCTTCATCAGATTATAGGGACTTTTTTCATCCTTCCACACAGTTACATGGGTATTTTTGGTACACATTCCTCATTTCACAGAGCATCATTGGTACATCTTACAAAGTTCTCACAAGGCATCTTTTTTATTATATGGAAACATATATTCTTATGGTTCTCAACATCCGATAGGAGGATCTTGTCCCCTTGATTCACCATTGTTAACCCCTAGATTTTCACCCTTGAAAGTATTGAGGGTTAAGAGACAACATGCAACACTTTGGTTGGCATACTAATATTTTTCCAGGGTCTTAGCACTTATGTTGAGTAGGAGGTTGGTTCACACATGAGGCAGGTACATGGTTAGTACAGGGTTGCCTAGTTCATTGTCACAATCTACCTAGTTTTCATGCATTTTTGAGAGAGATTTATACATACATGTGTTGCTACTTTTTAGGAGGCACGATTTGAGTGGGTCTCTTGATAGTTTGGGGCAGTTCAGAGCATATATTATGAGTCCTTGCAGGATTCTAGGCCCGATGACACTTTTTCCGGGCGACATGTAGGAACTTGCTATTTTTGGTAGGTTGTGATCCAGGCCCCATATTCAGATTCTGAGAGCACATTATTGATCCTTGAGGCATCCAGAGACCTTTGGACCTTTTTCCAAATGATGTCACCCATATTACTATTTGTAGTAGGTTGAGCATCAGGTCTTGCATGACAGTTCTGATTGCATATTTGGATCCCTTGTGGAAACACAAGATTATTGAGTATGAAGTCAAGGGTATTCAGACGACTTTCTATTTTTGGCAGTATTTATGTGGCGGTGTCATCTGAGTCATCTAGGGTGATGTGGACATTTTTTTCTAAACGTAGGACCATGAATCTATTTTTAGAAGGCCCTATATTTAGAGGATTATGTTTTTAGAGGACCCTATTTTTAGAGTTCTTATTTTTAGCGGGTCCTATTTTTATCTTCCTCTATATTTAGTAGGTCCAGTCATCAGCCATGCAATTCCAAGTGGCATCCTCAAAGCTCAACATGTGGCAGTTCTTTAGTCAGATGTGGCATTCGCCTAAGCTAGGGCACATGTTTCCAAAGCTAGGGGAGTCACATGAGTTCACTAGATTTATCTCCATCATTCTTAAGTCAACTGAACCTCCACTCTCCAATTGACTTGGGTGTTTTTTCCAGTATCACTTCCACTCACCCTTTCTCCATTAACTCACCTTATCTCCCTCATGCATACCATGCTCTTTAGTTTTATTTTTCACTCACTCACTTAACTTCACCATGCACTCATGCGCCCACTCTAAAATCACACTCTGTGTTTTCCTTCTCCCATGCATGCCATGCGCCTCACTTCACCCCTCTTCTCACTCACTTAGCTCACCATTCACTCATTCATGCACATTCAAACTCACACTCACTCTTAGTCATCTAACTACTCCTCACCACATCCACTTAGACTCTATTCTTATCCTCCTCATGTGTCCCTCCTTCTCCTTGAGATGTGTGCCCCTTCTAGCTATATATTGAAGGATTTCCATGGGTTATTTTGTTGGTTCTTAGCAGGAGCAAAATAGTCTCTCTCTCTCTCTCTCTCTCTCTCTCTCTCTCTCTCTCTTGTCTAGTGGCATGTCATTGAGAAAAGTAGTCATTGTACCGGTTGTGAGCTTGCCAACTGTGGCACAACCAACCCTCTTGTAAAGTTGGATCAATAAAGAAGCTTGTGTCTATTGTTCAAACCTCTCTTCTTGACGGTATTGTGGTGAATTTGCAAATCTGATATGGTACTTCTGAACTATTTATTGTGATGGTATCAATCCTTTGAGTAGTTTTATTTTCTTTTTCCAGCCTATTATCATTGCGTTACCCTACAAGTTCCCTCCAAGTTTTTTAGATCAATTGTTTCCACCGTTTTGGACTGCCTTACACGTTGTCCAAGGAAAAACAACTCGCTGATTTTTTAATTTTTTCAGACCTTAAATCAGCCACAAGGGCCCTTCATTGTGCCCAGGGACTCCCCCTAGAGGCTAGCAATTCCTAGCCCGAATGGAGAGGGGTCTAATCCATGACACTCAGGCTATTTCTCCTTGAATTAGCCAATTTTTTACTGCTATCATAATAGGTTTATCAACTCATATTGGAGGGTAGAAATTTTTGCTAATAGGGTAGAAATGTCTTCTTTTTCAAGGATTAATAGAGAATGAAACACATCCATCAGGTTTTGGTCTAGTGTTTGATATTGGGTGTCGCCATGTGAAATACCTAGGTTCAAACCCTAGAGAACATAGATACCTATAATAATGTTTATTGGTCAATTTGTTTTACTCCCCACATTGAAGTGGGGCATTATAATGCATAGATGGGGCTCATTGTTCCCCATCAATAAAAAAGGTGTTTACCCATACTAAAAAAAATGGGGGGTGGAACATATTATTTCTGCCCAAAACTAGTGTCAAAATTCCTTGTGGTACTAGACAATATTTTGTAGAGATATGAGGATCAACCCAGATCATGAATGATCCTCATACTAATAGAGAATAATCTATTAATCTAAATCAATAAAAATACATGAGATCATCTTCAGTTATAGGAATGAAGAGACCCAACAAATAGCTAAGAATAGTTGTTTAGTTGAGATTCTACATAATCTTACAACTCACAAAGATTGGATGTGTTGGAAAGCACAAACTCCAACACCCTCCCATAAGTGAAACATAGGGAGAAAATAAATATGGGTCCCAACAATAAGGCCTGATGAGGTACACATGTACAAACTCTCATAAACAGAGAAATAGAGAAAAACCCATAGGATAAAAACTCCTCTTCAAAGGAGAGTCAATCTCCAATGCACATTCCAAACTGCTAAGGCAATGAGCGTTGAATGCACCTCCCCCAAAATAAATTGATCCTCTAGAATTGAGTCCTGGCACAAAAGGTTTGATGAGGTACCTATTTATAACTGAGAAAACAACATATGTTGAGTGTCCCTATGGATGTCAATCCATCTAACTGGAGTGAATGGGTCACTAGCCACTGCAACTGCCAAGTCAATATAGGAATTAATGGTGTGTACAAGTCTCTCTCTGAAGAAGTTTGATCTCGATCAAACATAGTGAGTAAAAAATCACCCTTGGAAGTATTGCATACCACCCTCCCACAATGTTGAATTGAGTGTAAAATATGATGGCAATGGATGTCACAACTAAGGACTAAAGTATGGAGTATGAGCTAAAGGCGAAAAATATGAAAAACAACCTGAGCAAGAAACACTCCAAAGTGGTGAGCTCCAAGAGACTCTGAAACAATGAAGTACATGGAGACAAATGTCTGGTTACACTCCTAAAACTATATGCACAAGTGGCACATAATCCACTACTCAAAGGTGCAAAACGAGAGGTACCATAAATAACTAGCATGAACAACAATCCTTGATATGGGTCCTAACAAACAAGGCCATGTTAGGTACCTATTTACAATAGAGGAATCAACATTTGTTCATTGATCTCAAGATGAGAAAAATAATCTCATTTAAGCAAATCATTATGGTGTGCAACCACTCACTGGAAAGAGAGTGAAATTCTCTTTGCAACTCCTCAAACAAAATGGAAAATGGAGACTTCTCTTAAGAGATATGGAGAAAACTTGGCCAATAACCTATAAAATACAAAAGTGGCAAACAATTATGCCATGAACCTCCAAACAAACATAAACTCTTTCAAATGAAAATGAGAATTTGTTTTATTGGACAAACACGCCAATGCACCAATGGATTTGAACCAAATCTCCTCTGTCAACCACAAAGATATGTGTCAATAGCCATTCCATATCCACTTGAAAAAAATGAAACCATAAAAATACAAACCCACCTGCCAACGACATCTATAGGGTCAAGAAAATTGACATATCCATAGCCAAGGTAGCCCAAGGTCATGTTATATAGTTCCCACAAATCACAATCTAATCCACCATTGATAAACACCTTGGTCATAGGACTAGGCTCCCGAAATACCTACACAACGAGGCCCGACATTGGTCGAAACGATGGTTACCGAGGATGGATCTAGTGGCGAGAAGGAGGGAGACAACGGGAAAAACAACTAGTTACTGAATGGAAATATGGGTCCATTTTCTGACTCCGATGGAGACTTGAACCTTGTAGATGAAAAAGGGTTGGGCGATAGAGTAACTGGTAAAAATGGCTCACGCAAAACCCTTACCCCAATCTAAACTCTCCATTTTGACTACGTTCTTACTAAGGTTGTGTGACTAAGTCTACCCAAAGCGATGTACAAAAAGGTCCCCATGATTAATGATGGAGGGTCATGATCTGAGTATGCAAGAGGTGTATTCAAATCTCAAATCGAGCCACCCATGAAGGCCATAGGTGGAAGGATGTCCACAATTGTAAAAAGAGGAAAGTTGCACACAAAAATCCCCACAATATGAGAATTATGACCGAAGTAGGTTACGATCCGATTTGAACAATATGTGGTTATGAAGGTATGGTTGAACACGCATGGTGGAGTGCCCACAATATAGGAGTGCAGCCATAGGGTCATTTTTTAGAGGTCGGGAAAGATTTCGCTCCCTTGACCTGACGTTGAAGGCGAGGAGATTTGATTTGAATGCCTAGCTCTCAACGGGTCTGGCCCTTGCAACACGGCGGCTCATCAACTGGAACTCTAGCAGTAGCAAAAACCGCACTCCACGGATATGAGAGAGAGGTTGATCTCACTCGGTAATCTTACGATGACTCTAAGAGAGACCTGATTGAACAAATAGATCTATATCAAAGGTATTGTGTAGACACATTGGATGGCACTTGGAAACACTGAAAAACCCACAAATTTATAGATCTACACCAAGAGCTAAGAAGAGATCGATTTTCACCACAACAGGCCTTAGGCATTAGGTCCAGAGAAAAATGAAGCAAATAAAAAAAAGATTGATCTCCAATGCTAAAACCGGGCAACTGAGTAAATAAAAAAACAATATGACATGTATACATTTTTTTAGAAAACAAGTAGAGAAGGAAGCACATGCTCTGATACCATGTAGAGATATGGGGATCAACTTGGATCATGAATGATCCTCATACTAACAAAGAATAATCTATTAATTGAATTAACAAAAATACATTAGAAGATCTTCATTTATAAGAATGAAGAGACCCAACAAATAGTTAAGAATAATTTTTTAGTTGAAAGCCTACATAATCTTACAACTTACATGGATTGAATATATTGAAAAACACCAACAACAACATATTTCAATAGCTCTATCTCACCAATTTTACTGAAATAGAATAAATGTTCCCAAATTCTTGTTTGATGCATGCTCACACTTATAAACATCATTTACAAAGTTCATACTATCTTTTAAAAAAATAAATGCTTATATATGAATGCCTACCTTTTTAGCATTTTTATGTTTTTTATTATCCCTTAAAGATGATATTGATGATGAAGATGGCATGCATTATTTTTCAAATTCTTATTTATCTTTATTAAATGCTTATAACATAGCCTTATCTTTGTTAAATGATTCAGATAACATAGCCTTGAGATCATCATGCAATAGTATTTTTATGCTTCATTCCTCTAAAGTTCCCTTTTCCAAGCAAGTAAATTATGACATATCATCATCATAAAATTTTTAGGATGTTTGAACAACAATGAAAAATTGCTTTCCAAATTCAATTACAATAAACACTAAATGCATAAGTGAAATTACCATTTCGTAATGAAAAATAAATAAAACAAAAAGGGAGATGGAAATGAAGTTTACTAGTTTTTTAGAGTGCCTTAAGCCTATAAAGGACATTTTTTTATTGTAACAAATATCTCATTAATATATGCATTTATCCTTCAGTTCCTTAAGGTGAGATTACACATCGAGAGCTTATTTTGAATTATAATAAGTAAATGTAGTTGTAGTTGATTAATCTAAATGATCCAACAACAGAAGCACAACCTTATTATATCTAAAACTAGCAATTGGCTCTGTTACTACTTCTTTTGATCCCATAGATTATGACCTTCAACCAAATTATCCACTTCCAACACCAAGATTAGTAGGAATTATATTTCTTGCACCACGTGGATTTGCACTAGGCTTAGTAGAATTTCTTTGCTTTTATCAATTTACAAGCTTACGAAGTAGATTATTCCTTAGTATTCTTTGGTAGTGGCTATAGAGCTATATATGCTACTTATATCTTTGCAACAAATGGGACAAAAACTCCAACTAGACCCGAATAAAACAGGGATGGCATTTAAACAAGATATCAAACTAAGCCTTCAATACCCAAGATTTTATATGTATTATTAATAATCAATGGATTGAATGAAACACTACAAGGTTCATGAAACAAATGGGACAAAAAATCCAACTAGACCATAATAAAGCACTGATGGATTTCAAACAAGATATCAAACTAACCCTTCAATATCCAAGATTTTATATGTATTATTAATAATCAATAGATTGAATAAAATACCACAAGGTTCAAGAGGATCATTGTTTCTCACAAGGATATACAAAATCTCATCAAGATATGTGTATCATGTATTTCCATAGTCCAACTAAGCAATGCTACTTGATATTCAGTTTTATTTTAATATCTTAACATTTTATAAAGTGTCAAGGACAGTGAAAAATATATAAATAAAAATCAATCTCTATTTGTGAATTATTACTCTTAGCCTTATAATGAAAAATTTCAATTCTTTTCAGCAACAAAGTTAGGGGTGAAAAATATCCAATTAGGAAGCAATGATATTGTTGTGGCTAGAGGCATATAAATTATGTCAAATGCTTCTTATTATCTCCTTGATGGTGTTATAATTGTAGAAGTTACAATTATCTTCTTTAACATTCATTGACAATTGCATGTAATAGGATCACTGAAAGATAAACAATCATGGAACATAAGATATATCCTGGGAAACCCTCGTGGGGGAGAAAACCCAACAACCAATTCTTCAGTATAGATTCCTTCAACCAGTACAATGTCACATTATAGCTCTCCACAAATAGACCAAGACCAAGAAACCAAGACCTCCTGCACTAGACCTTCTTTTCTATGCTCCAAATACACAAGAGAAGGCGAGTTGTGTGTGTACAAATGAGAGGAATTCAACCTCTATTTATACACATAAATTGACTCCCGAAAAGATGCAACCCTAAGAGGGGTCATTTTGACTTTTACAATAATGATAACAATAAAATAATAATTTCTTTCGAGCCGATTTATACAACAGATTACAATAACCTTCTCAAGGTTTGACCAATACAAATACAAAATAATATCTTCCATAGTTACATCAAAATATCCACACTTCCTCTTAACTAGGAAGGTATTCTTTGTTGCTACACGATCTCATGGCCATTGACTGTTGAACATATGAATATATACATCATCGAATATCCTTATCACAACATGACTACACAACCAATGCATCCAAGGCATGTGGGTAGCTCTCAAATAACTTCACCATGTCACCATGACATCCACTACCATGAAATGCATTTGTATCTCATCATTTTCACCCCTGTGACTTCACATCCAATGCATCCAATGACTGTGGTTAGCTCTCAAATAGCTACAACATATCCCTAGGACATCCACTACCCTACAATGCATCTGCACCTTGTCACTTCCTCTGAATACGGACCACGCCAAGCTTGTCCCTGAAGTGCTCGAACTTCGTCCTCGACAGTGGCTTGGTCAACATGTTCACAACCTTCTCCTTGGTAGTCACATACTGGAGCCTCACTACTCCCCGTTGCACCATATCCTTGATATAGTGATATTTGATCTCGATATGCTTTGACCTGTCACAGAACACTGGATTCTCTGGCAACTTCATGCAACTCTGGTTATCACACCAAATAGAGGTCACCTCCAATTTGAGACCAAATAACCCAGACAACAACTTCTGAAGCCACACTACTTCTCTACATGCTACACATGTTGCCACATATTCAGCCTCAACCGTACTGAGTGGTACACATGACTGCTTCATGTTTCTCCACAAAACCATATTAGAGCCTGGACTGAAGCAATATGCCAAAGTACTCTTTCGATCAGGATATTTTCAGCCCAATCTAAATCTGAATATCCATATAACCTAAACTCATAGTATGTCACATACCTGAGACCATAATCCAATGTATCCTTAAGGTACCTCATCACATGATTTGATGCGACTAAATGAACCTGCCTAGGCTGCTCCATATACTGACTCTGAGTGTAGCCATTGCCTTGCAATCCAACATCCTTAACCTCTTTAGTATTTCCACTGCGTACTTCCCTTGATTCAGAAATAACTCATCATGTCTCTTCCATACCTAAACACCCAAAAAGTAATGCGTCATCCAAAGATCTTTCATCCCAAACTCAACTGCCAATTTTCTCTTACACTTTAAGATGAGATTTTTCACACCTGTTAGAAATAGGTCATCCACATACAACAGTAGTATTACCGTAACATCATCCACAACCTTAAAGTAAAGGTTAGGATTTGCACTGCTCTTTGTAAATCCTAAGCTCATCATAAAATTGTCGATCCTACCATACCATTCTATGGGTGCGTGCTTTAATCCATATAAATCCTTCTTTAATCTACACACATGCATCTCCCTATCATGTACCTCAAACCCTTGTGGATGCTCCACATATACTTCCTCTTTTATTTCACCATTCAAGAAGGTTGCCTTCACATACATCTGATGCACCTTCCATTTCATTACTGCAACCAATGAAAGTATAGTCTTGACCTAGGTTTATCCACGGGAGAAAATGTGTCCTCATGGTCAATTCCCTCCTTCTGAGAAAATCCTTGAGCCACAAATCTAGTCTTATACTTTTCAATACTTCCATCAATTGCAGGTTTCGTCTTGTAGATCCATTTTGAACTTACTACTAATTTATCCTTCGGTCTGGGGACCACATCCTAGACATCATTCTTTACTATGGACTAATATTCCTCCCTCATGGAATCCTTCCATGCCCTCTTTTCTACATCCTCTTCATAACTGGACAATTATGCATTAATAATATCACAAAAGCATGCCACATAGCTGGAATACGGTTTCGGCTTCTTACTTTCCCTGAGATAATTTTTTGAGGCACCATGTCTTTCTGCATCTCTGCTGAGCTCTTGTGCCCAAGATGGTCTTCTCTTGTGAGAAGGAATCTATGTTGGCATATGAGGTTCTTCCATGTCATTATCCTCATGAATGAATTCCTCCGGTTCAACTGCTTCTACCTATGGAATTCTAGCAACTTCATTTTCCTCCTCATTATCCTCTTTTGCACAGTCCTGTTTTGATTTGTTGAAAGATGCACTCTCATCAAAGGTGACATCTCGGCTAATATCAAATTTTCGATGACCAACAATATATATATTGTATGCCTTCGATGTGTCACTATAACCAACAAATATGTCATTCTTTCCGGATGGATCCAATTTTGTCCTCTTTTCCTTGGGGACATGCAAAAATATGGGGTAGCCAAATATTCTTAGATGGCTTTCCTCTGGATTCTCTCCTGAAAACATATCCTCTAGTGTCTTGTTTTCAAGTTCTTTGTGGGGACTTTTGTTCTGCATGTACATTGCATTCTTTGTTGCTTATGCCCAAAGATGCATAGGAAGATCTTGATCATGGATCATAGCCTTCACTGCTTCCATGATCGTTTGATTCTTCCTTTCTTCTACTCCATTTTTCTGAGGATTGTAGGGAGTAGAAAGCTCCCTCTTAATCCCAACTTCCTTTAAATATTATTTGAATTCCTTTGAAGTGAATTCTCCTCCATTATCTGATTGCAAGGTATTTATATTCCTCTCTGTTAGGTTTTCTACAAGTTCCTTGAATTCTTTGAATTTTCCAAACACTTCATTATTTTCCTTCAACAAATAGATCCAAGTTTTACGTGAGTAATCATCAATAAAAGACACATAATATACATACCTACTTAGTGAAGTTGTTGACATCGGTCCACACACATCAGAGTGCATGATGTCCAATACTCTTTTGCTTTTCTATCACTATTAGGAAAGGAGTGCTTCACGTTCTTTCCTTGTGCGCAACCTTTGCACACACCGTCTGGTTTTTCCTGGATCTCTAGTAGTCCCATCACCATCTTGCTCACACATGATAGGGCCTTGTAATGTAGGTGAGAAAATATCCTATGCCATAATTCACTGGGATTCATAGTGTTGTGAATTAATGTTGAATTTGATCACCCTTTCAATTTGTAGAGTCCTCCCTCTTGAACTCCAATCACCACAGCATTATCAAAAGTCTTCCCTCTAGGCCACATAAAAACTTGTCCATCAACAAATGAAACAATGTAACCCTTCTCATCCAATGCTGAAATAGAGAGAAGGTTCTTCTTCAATCCAATAACATAGAGAACTTCCTTCATCTTCATTGTCTTTCCCAAGTCTAACTTATAGGAGGTTTATCCTACTCCTTTGATCGGATACTGATAGTCATCTCCCAATTTCACCTTATGCGGTGAATCCTTATGAGTAAGGTTAGACAAGGAGTCTTTATAACCTGTCATGTACTTGGAAGCACTACTGCCCACCAACCTAATGTCACTTCCATGAGTGACAGATCCTGTAAGGGATAAGATAAGAACATACTCCTCATCACTTGATTCATCTTCCTTTGCAACCTTATTGGGTGGCTCGTCATCTTTAGTTGTATGAACATGATTCCTTTTTCCACCTTTTTTTTCCCTTGGTCTCTCAATGAGGGAACAATTCCTACCAATGTGTCCCATTTTCTGACAACAAAAACATATGATATTTGGGTTATTTCTTTGGCCCTTCTAAAACTTCTTGGGTGAGGAGGGTTCTTTCTTTCTCTTTCCTTTCCTTGTGTGGACGGCTAGGGATTTATCATCATCTTCCATCTTCTCTTCTCTTGTTTCCATCCTTGCTTCTTCTTGGTTGCAATATTCCCATATGCTATTGAAATTGGGTAGCTTCCTTCTTGAGCACATCCCTTGAATTAATGCATCACATGACCTTGGGAGGCCATTCAAGGCGGTCATCACCATTTCTTCTCCATTCATTGTATCACCAATGGCTTCTATCTACTCCTTGATCCGGTTGACTCTTGATAAGTAAGAGTTGATGGTTTATGAATTCTACATCCTCACTTTCTTTAACTGAGTTCTCAAAGTCTTTCTTCGATTGATGTTGTTTCCTTCAAGCAACCGGGTTAAGGAATCCATCATTTCTCTTGGAGTGGATACTGAAGATATGTGATGAATAAGATGGTCCTTAATGGATTCTGCAATAATCATCTTTGCTTTGACCATATCCTTATTGTGCTTTGCTTTAGCCTCATCTCCCTCTAGTTACGAAACCTATTCTTTAGTGAACTTCTCTAGATCATGTTCTTTTAGGAGGAGGGATACTATGTACCTCCAGGCTCTGAAGTTGTCATCTCCCTCCAGCTTCTCATCAATCTTGGTTTTGGTAGTCATCCTGCCCCTAAATCACAAATTCTGTATTATGAAGATTTGATCCATGGAAAATATGTGATCCACTAGGGCGCACTTGATGATGGTCTTGTCTTTTCCGGGAACCACTCCTATCAAGAAAAGCGGATCATTTTTTCTTCTAGATCTGCAAACTTTCTTCTATTCAATCCTACTCTGATACCATGTTATAATTTTAGAAGTTACAGTTATTTTCTTTAACATTCATTAACAATTTCATGTAATAGGATCACTGGAAGATAAACAATCACACAACACAAGATACATCCTGGGAAACCCTCATGGGGGAGAAAACCCAACAACCAATTCTTTAGTACAGATTCCTTCAACCGATACAATGTCACGTTATAGCTCTCCACAAATAGACCAAGACCAAGATACCAAAGACCAAGAAACCAAGACCTCATGCACTAGACATTCTTTGCTATGCTCCAAATACACAAGAGAAGGTGAGTTATGTGTGTGTACAAATGAGAGGAACTCGAGCTCTATTTATGCAAATAACTTAACTAAGAAAAGGCGCAACCCCAAGAGGGGTCGTTTTGACTTTTACAATAAGGATAACAATAAAATAATAATTTATTTTGAGCATATTTATACAATAAGATTACAATAACATTCTTGAGGTTTGATCAATACAAATAGAAAAGAATATCTTCCGTAGTTACATAAAAATATCAACAAGTGGTAGGTATATTAATTGTTTAAGCCTTGATAACTAGAGTTGTTTCTTTTTCTTATTAAAACAATTTACAACAATGTCCAAACAATAAACTAAAATACAAATATTTTTCAAACATGACTGGCATTGAAATATTGTATACAAATTCTTTTGATATATTTGAGAATAATCAAATGTAGAAAATCAAAATAAATTATCTTGCCTTAGTTTAGAAATTCAACATCTAACATACATGTGATCTATTAAGACATAATGAATCCTTACTTCGTGTGTTGCTTGTATGTATTTAATAACATTGAAGATGAACTTGCCTTAAGATTATTGCTTTGAAATATTAAACTATAACTCTATTTAAGAAATTGTGTGATTAAAATAAGTTCATAATTATGTTCATTGATGTTAGCATGTTTTCCAATCAATACCATGTTGTGATATTTCAGATATTGACTTAGTAGGTGCATATTTTATTTCAATAATTTAGAACTATGTATACTTTTGTGTTTTTTTAAAGTGCCTAATATTGAAGAAAGGACATAAACTCTAGGAAAGTGATAAAGTAAAAGTCTTAGATTCATATGACGGTGCTAATGTTGAATGAATTCACTTACTTTCTATAATTCTTGGAGTGAAACCAAGTCATGAAGATGATAGTATCCATATTATTAAGGTCACAAGTAACGCCCCCCTTCCATATGAAGATAAAATAGATGGGTGTAAATGTTTGGAAGGGAATAAATGAAGCTTCACTTAGTGGCATTGGAGATATTTGAAAAAGATGAAGATGATTTTCATGTACTTATCTAGTTGGATATTGTATCCCTTGATTTTGTTAATGTATGGAGGTAGTTTTTATCACATATTAGTGGATCAATTGGAAACTCACTATTGTACTTGAATTTCCATATTGTGTGTGTACTTGTTCAAATTATATATGTTTGTACTCGATTTTATGCATACAATATTATTTAAAGCAACTTTACATGTTTATAATTTAATCTCTTTCTTATTCATATGTATGACATTTTTATTTATTGTTTGAGTATATAATTTATATATTTATTTCACTGATATTGGATCAACATCAATATTGTATAGTGACATTATACAAATTCATGGTATTTAATAAAATATTCATATCATATAAATTTATGTTGAATATTCAATTGGGGCTAGCCCAATTGGTTGGAAGGAGAAATGTTATCCTCCCCACACACGTTCAATTCTTGCTAGTGACATGTTGAGCTCTTCATGAATATCTCATTGTAACAAATTAGATCAACTAATTAATGACTAAGAGAGGTAATAATAAATTCGCTTGCATTATAAAGGACTACAAATAGAGCATTGTTAGTCATCTCCCCCAAAATAGTAGTTTATATACAAGTTTTAGTTGTTTTTTGGGGTTATAAATTAGTCAACTTATACTTTTGTTCATAGCAATAAACTCTCTTTTGAGTGCTCACGCACCATGTTATAATAGAGATCGTCATAAATAAAACATAAACCATGCCTACAATAAAAATGAAGATAACATAACATAATATCAAATAAATTTTTTATATCAACTGAAAATATATATTAAGCACATGTATACTCACCATCAATGATTTCAGATGATATTAGTAAACCTTGTTATGTGTAAAACACCTTATGTGGATGCAAATTCACACTTTCGAGAATATGGTGGCATCTACCAATAACATCTACATTACTTTCATATATTCTTACCCAACACAATGTTCTACTAGTGTAAACCCCTACTAAGCATTCCAACACTCCAAAGAATATGTAATTTTCACTGGCTCATATTCAAACATACTAGGCAAGTTTTCATAACACGCATGGAAATAAATGTCTTAATGATAAAATCAAATGGATTTGTGTTGCGCACCAAACTCCCATCCAGTTGAATGATGTTTTTTCTACCAATATTGACAAAATTACCATCTCTCAATAAGGGAGTCACATCTAAATAAGATGCCATTTAAAACCATCGCTTGATGATTGCAGTGGAATGTGTTTTATGGCATTCATCTAACCCACTACAAAATAATTGTGATTTTATTCCAGCTAATGAAGGATGGTGTAACATAAGATTGTGACCTTCATATGCATACACCACATGAATAGGTAATACATCATGCATACTATGTGTCCATGTATCATTGGTACCAATGGTATAAAGAATTAAATCATTACCACAAGGATCTAATCCCATCAACTCTAGGTTTCTCGTGTAGGACTCATCAATAAATCTACATGTAATGATCTCTTCCAAACCATTTTATCCTTTAAGAAGAACAATTATACCAAAGCTTTTGAATAAGGCCCCTAACATAGTGCATAGAACAACCTCAGAGTTGAAAAGGTATACAACTATCATTAGGTGGGATAGGTTGATAAGGTGTAGACATCACTATCACTCCAACAATAATTTTTAGCGATTTTAGATCATTTTCATGAATTTCATCATTTTAGAGATAGTTGTCACTTCATTTCTAATCACTTCACTCATCTAGCATCTTCTTCGACACCTATTGGGAAAGATTCTTCTACAACTTTTGGTGGAAACAAATTCCTTTATTTATGTGGTAATGTATTAAGTATGTATCATTCACGATCGAATTTATTAAAAATAAATCTACAGTCATGATAGGATGCCCAAATGAGTTACACATGTTATACATAAAATCTCTTAATTGAAAATGGAAAGAAACAATGAAAAGAGAAATATATTTATATATACATAATATAAATACGAAATAATATATAGCCTTTAGTAAGAAACTTAGATTTATTTTCTCCTTAAAACCAAGGTTTTAACTTTGCATCCAAAACAAAAATGATACTCCTAATAAATTTCCATAGGGTAAAATTGAGTATTGTGTATATAATATGTAATAAATAGTTAGTTTACCCTAGTTAGAAATAAAAAAATAGAAAATAGAAAAGCAAACTAACACGCCTTCTAAGAATATAACTTGACTTGAAAAAATTAGGAATTCTTAATACTTAGATTAACTAAACATAAATAAATTTGGATAAAAGTCTTCAAAAAATCATTTCTTATATTTAAATTAAGAAAACATAAATAAACTTGGATAAAAGTCCTAAAAATAATTTTAAATCATGCAATGAAAACCATAATCTTTCAAATACATAAAACCACAATTAATTATAGGTAAACTTACAAGACATAAATTTATTAAGTAAAAACATAAATTTATTAAGTAAATTAAAAAATTATTCTACAAATTATATGTATGTTTCTCCATTAAACAACTCTTTATCACATGTAGCTTCAATCCTTCAATCCTAGTGGGCCACAACCAATATCTAAAACATTTAATACAAATCATCCTTTAAAATCTCAAAAAAAAATCATCATTGAAATAATTTGTAGGCCTTAATGCTTTTCCACAATAGCACATAAGAAATTATTTATATCAAGCACCTTCAATAAATGATGGAACCCCAACATAAATACAATTAGGTCTAAAACAAAACACATCTTCCGAAATATATAGCTTGGACGAATAAGAAATAAATAAATCATTATGAATGGACAAATTAAATCACCACACTATGGATCACCATCATTTTCATTTTTAATGGTTCAAAAGATTTCCATGCCCTCCAATTTGTTTTTTAGGGACAACATCTAATATGATTTGATAAGTGTTTGTTTATGTAGAGAATCTAACCTAGTTTGTTAAAGTGGTTCTCTCGTAGTGATCGTTTTAGGGAATTAGACTTATTTTTTTCATAATGTTCTCTTGTGCATCCAACTTGGTATATTTATGAGGTTGTCTTGTAGGGTTTATTCAAGTAGAGTGAATAATATAATTTGATCACAAGTTTTCAAAAAGTCCAAAAGATATATATAAAAAAAAAGGATTTTCCAAATGTTCAAAGGCTTAACTACTTTTATGAAAAATTCAAAATGGTAAGTTAACTTAACATTGTTTATCACACAAAATAAGTAAACTACAAATTTAAGGGGGTTAGGGATTTGACTTCTTATATAATTAATCTTTCTAATTACCTCTTAATGCAACTACTAATCAATTTCCTATTTAAAATCCAATTTGAGGTGGTAGTTTCTTATGAGCTCAAAGCTACTAATCATTTTCTTATTTAAAATGCATTTTGAAGTAGTAGTTTTTTATAAACTCAAAACATGATGCTCTGATATCAAATGATATAGTAAGTAAAAATACTTTAATATTTATAATAATATTTTTTGCTAACACGTTAAAATGATGTAACATATAATAATAATAAATATATATATTTTTAAGGTCACGATCAAGCCAGAGACCAAATTGATGTATGAGACCCACTTGTTTGTGAAACCAAAAAATAAATAACAGTTCTCACACACACACACACACACACACACACACACACTATATATATATATATATATATATATATATATATATATATATATATATATATATATATATATATATA
>ML780052.1:48169-66760 GCA_009831015.1 Picea engelmannii
CTTACTTCTAATCCAACTTCATGATAACACATGCTTACAATATTTGGTTGATTAGTGCCTTGATTATTTGTAGGGGATATATATATTACAATATATTAGAATATTAGAATATTACAATGTAATAGTAATGCCATATTACAATGCAATATGGCATTACCATATTACATTGTAATATGGTATACAATATGGTATACCATATTTCATGTAATTTTTTTTTTTAAACCTAAAGTCATCGTTGCAATATCGACGCAAGTTCGTCGGAAAAATTTTACTATTTTACCACAACCGTCGCTATAGCAACGGAACTTCATCGCAATTTGCCACGAATATTCGTCGCATATATAGCATGTGCATCATAAATTTGGTTTTGAGATATTGCACTCGTTGATATTACCACGGATTTTCGTCATAAGTTGCGATGGACTTTCGTCGCACATTCAGCAGCTGCGTCGTAAGTTATTGGCTTGGCATAACTTTTTGTCCCAATTGTGACGAAGTTTCGTCGTAATTGCCACATTTCTTTGTTGTTGTTGCGATGACAGTTCGTCGTAATTGCGACGATGCATAGGGTTAACCGATATTGAAGGTGGTGACACGTGGAGAGCTAATTTTGTTGATGTTTCCATGCACACTTGGATCGTGGATATAGCGACGAAATTATTCCGACGAAAAAAAATATTTGCTTTCATGGAAATTGCGACGGATAAGTGTGGCAATATCAACGAAAAACCATCGCAAATTTTCTCATATGTACTAGTGATTAATCTGTAGTCCCAAAGCTTTTTGAAAAACTTTCAAAATCCCATCAATCACAGTCCACTCCATTATGCATGCCTTCGTCAAAATCAACACATCGTCCACAAATAGAAGGTGTAAAATATTTGTAATAGTTGATAACTTTATCCCTGTAAGTGTGTCGGGTTCCTTCTCCTTTTGGAACAGGATGATCAAACTTTCCATATCCAAGATAAAAAGGAGTGTTGATAATGGGCAACCTTGTCTGAATCCCTTACCTCTTTGAAAAAACTTTGAAGGCTCCCCGTTTATTAGGACAACATATGACACTGATGTCACACAACTCATAATCCACCTTGTGGTTGCTAATCCGAAACTAGACTTGATTAGTATCATTCTTAGAAACTCCCAACTGATCATATCGTAGGCTTTTCTCAATTCCAGCTTTAGAATTAAGACCTCTGAATTTTTTTCTTTTATGATGTGGATGCATTCCTGTACCGTACCCACCGCATACAAAATTTGTATACCATGTAAGAAGCCCAACTTCTCCTTGGCTAGGCCTTTGGACAAAATCAGCCTCAGTCAATTAGCCAACAGTTTTGTGATTATCTTATATCACAAGTTACAGAGCGAGATGGGGTGATAATCCCCGAAAGAGGTGGGGATATTAGCTTTTGGAATTAACACTAAGAAAGTGGAATTTAGTGATTTTATCGCATCTCCATTCTGTCTGGATTCCTCAACCATGCCAAGAAGATCATCACCCACCATCTCAAAATAGTGGAGGAAGAACTCCACATTCCAACCATCTGGGCCTGGGCTTTTATCTTTGGTAAAGCCCTTTAGAATATTCTCAATGTCCTCCAAAGAGCACGATTTTTCTAAAGTCTAAGTATCTTCCTCAGTCACCATTAATCGATAAAGGTTTTCCACTGATGATTGTTCCTCGTTGATCATTCCTTCATTGTTGCCCAGGTGTTTAAAATGTTTTATAGCTTCCTCCTTTAAATCAGCTTACCTTGTAATTTTTCTCCCCTCCTCTGAACGTAAATCCCATATGTGTTTATGGTTTTTCTGAGTGCTAGCTACTTTGTGGAAGAACTTTGTATTACAATCTTCTCTTTGTAACCACACCACTCGACTTTTCTGGTGCCATGATTCTTCTTCTTTTTTTAATAAATGAAGTCTAGTAGCCTCCTTTTTACTTATATTCTTTGTTATATCCACATTCTACATATCCACTAGTGATCGCTGGTATAACTGTTGTAATTCCTCTTCAAGAGTGTGCAATTGTTGAGTTAAGATTTTTTTTTGGATCCCGCTCCACTTTTTTACTTCAGATTTGAGGCTTTTAAGCTTCCAAACCAGTCTGCGTTGGCGCCTAGTTTCTTGTAAAAAATTTGGATTCTGCCAAATCTCAGTGACTATGCATGTGAAATCCTCATCCCCTATCCAACATAGATTTAGTTTAAATGGATAGTGTCTTCGTTGATGTGTGCAGTCAAGTTCAAGGACAATGGGGGCGTGGTCAGAGACAAAAGGCATCGCTACCCAAGCCCGGTAGAGAGCCACCTTCTCAAGGAGGTTCGATGACACAAAGTGTCTATCAAGTCTTTTTGAAATGGAATCTGCCCCCTGCCAACCATTCCTCCATGTTGGAAGCAATGATTCAGGAATAATATCAACCATTCCTCCCGCTGTGAAAGATTCTTTTAGGAATGATGCTAGTGAATCCTGGTGACCCTGAGAGCCCCAGATCTCCCCTTCCGAGAGTGTGAAATTAAAATCACCTGCCATAATCAAATGTTGATAGGAGAGGACACCCCAGTCTATAACCTTCTGCCAAAAATATTCTCTATGTGTTCAACAACCATATACAATAAGAAAGGAGAGTTATACCTTTAGTTCAAAGCTGAATCTGATGCACAGTAAACCCCCACACCCGATGAAGTGTCTTAAATCGAACTTTGAAGGATCCCAAGCCACTAAAAGGCCCCCTGATCTTCCATCAAAACTTACCACTGCAGAGTACCACTTCGGTTTAAGGCGATGAAGGAAAGACCGAGCCCAATTCTCATCCACTAGAGTTTCTTGAAGAAATAAGATCTCTCGCTGACATTGTTGAAAACAACGACGTATTGAGGTAAGTTTATGGGAGCCCCTCACTCCCCTGACGTTTAAGGACAAAAGGATCATGATTTCAGGCGTGTTAGGGCTTTAATTCCTCTAAGTGCCCCTTGTTCGGATTCAAAAGATGAGATCAGAACCTTTTCCTTATAGCCTCCCTACGCTCGTTTCTGAGCACTCCATGTTTTTAATGGTGAAATCTTGCAACCTAAACCCTTCGACCACACAAATCCTTTTGAGCCCAAGGCCGGTAGATCTCCCCCGTGGCTTTGTGAAGAAAGACCATGTGACAATGAAGGGTCAACAGAAACAACCTCTTTCCCTCGGAAGATGTGTAGAGCTAGAGGTTCTGGAAGTTCATGGAGCGCCTGGGTTTCTGAAATCGAACCAGCAAAGTGTGAACTGTCCTCCCTAGGCCCCATATTAGACTCTGAATCAATCCCATGATCCAGGTGCAGTGAATGATGAGACCCTTCAATCTCAAAAAGAGATAGATCGTAGTCCTTCACAGGTTATCCCATACAAATATCTTCAACAATAGATTCGGGCCCAGATCCTCGCCCCAAACTGCTTTGACCACAACTATGCTTCGACGAACTAGGGAGAGGTGGAACGCACGAAACTCCCACAGGGTTCCCCCAATCACCCCTTAAAGAAGGCGAGACTGAATTGAATGGATAAGATGCTCTAAAAGTTTGAGATTGTCCCCCTCCTGTGCTAATGTGCTTACCCGGTAAATCTTCTAGAAGGGGTTCCATCGTCGTTGCAAGCGAAGGGAGATCAAAAGGAGCAGATATGAGGTCTCTGCCCAAAGTCTGATCCAGACTAATCCTTTCCCATGAAGATAGAGAATAATAGAGAGAATGGAAGAGAGTCCTTAGCTTGCTCGTAAAACTTAACTCTGAGCTATCATCCTCAGGTAATACTTCTTCAGAGGGAAGAACATTCCAAACTCTCGAGGTCACCTCCGGGGGATCTGTGTTAGGTGGGTTTCGTAACAGTTCAGATTCAGAAGATGAGTCCTCCTGACAACGACCTTTACAGTCTCGACGAAGATGGCTTGTCTACTTGCAACTGGTGCACCGAAAAGGAACCCCCAGATAGTGAAGGGTCTGAGTTCGAAACATCCCATGCCACTCCAGTTCAACGGCTTCCGGAAAGCCTGCATGGATGTCCATTTCAATTAAAACTCTACAAATATTCTTGTCGTTGTCACTAAAAGAAACTTCATCAACAGTGAGAAACCGACCGAGGCCACTGGCAATCTCCATTAACGCTCGCTTATTCCACCAGTGTAAAGGCAGGCCAGGAAACAAAACCCAAAAATGGTGAAAATGAAAATACTCTTTTGCAGGATCAAAAGAGATTCTCCAGCGTTTAAGCATTAAACTCCTGCCATCCACCAACCATCTGGCCTCTAGAAGTTGAGAAGCATCCTTAGGTTTTCGGCATTTAAAGCCAAACCATCCACGAGTCAAATGAACGACCTCTAGGGAATAGCCTAAAAGGGGTCTCCAAGTAGAGTCAACCCAGTGTTCCAGGGAGACTAAGACTAGCCTTCGATAAGAGAACCTCTCGATCAATGTGCACATGGCCATCATGCACACTTCTTCTAGCCCAACGTTAGAGCCTAGAATGAAGCAATGTTTAGCTTTGTTTGATTTCCAGGGTTTGTAAGACCAAGGACACAGTTTGAGAGCAGAGTGAGCCTGCTTACAAGCCTTTGGGTAAATCTATGAGGTCAGATCTCTTATTTTTAGGCCTGGGGTAGAAAGAGGGGGCCTGCTTGTAGGTCGACCTCGTTCCCGTAACGTTGTGTCGAGCTTAGAACCAAGCCTAGAGTCAGGAGAGGAAGACAAAGTCCCCAGCCGACGATAGTGACCTTCCAAAAATGGACAAAAAGAAACCCGACACAGTAGGCCTCGGGCCCCAAGAAACACCAAGGCTCTAGAAAAAAGGTTAATGCTAAAGCGAGTCAAGAAGGAAACTGTCCAAAACCAGCTAAAATACTAATGATGCAAGAAAATACTAGAGGCTCCGAGGTTTTGCACGCTATCTGAATGACTAAATGATCTCCAACAAGACAAAAACAACAGCTAAAAAAATCCAAAAAATCCAGAAGGACTACAAAGGTCACCCAATGTCTATAAGAAAAAAACAAAAACTGTTATCCATCACCTCCAGTGCTCTATATCCAGTCCTCCATAATCATCCGATTGCAGTGACTATTTCAAAAAGCCTGTCTCATAAATTATAATCTCACGAATCAATAAATTCTTCACCTTTATGTCAAACGTCCATTTAGCGTAGTGCTTTCATGTCATTATGTGAAGTCACATGCCTACGATTGAATTTTAGTTAAAGCGATTTTTTATTTCATTTACAAGTTTATGAAATTAAACTTTTTTTTCGTTAAAGCAAAATACCTTACTTTGATAACAATAGAAGTCATAATAATTGATATATAAATTTCTATAAGGGTTTTAAAGGAAATTTTAATAGAATTTTGCTTATTTTTATTTTCTTTACAATTTATTATGTAATTTTTTATAATTTAGTTAATTTAAAAATAATTGTTTTTATTTTTAATTATTAATTATTAATTTAAAAAATTCAAATTTTTTATAACAAAAGTTAACTTTCAAATAGTGATTTTTACCTGTTATTTCTTATCAATTTCTTTATTTATTGAATGTTTACCTTCACACTACACTCTTCAATGTTAATGTCAAGGAGAAATTTATAATATTTTATTATTAAATACATCAATATTTAATATTATAGATTATTATTATACAAGTATTATATTCAAAAATGATAATATAGATTATTATTATACAAGTATTATATTCAAAAATGATAATATTGATTATTATTATTATTATACAAGTATTATATTTAAAAAATGAAGAAGTCTAAATTTTATATAATTTTGATTTTTTTTCGATAATCATTGGAATTTGGTTATATATAATACCCCAGTTTTAATTTCTATGAACTAGAATGTATTATGTAAATGTGACATTGGGTTGGTGAGATGGAAAAGTCTAAAAAGGGGTCAGAATGAGTAGGAAATGTAATACTTCTATATAAATTAATAAAAATACATTGTTGGCTGCAAGACGGACAAGGACAAGAGATACGGGGGCTTAAGGGGCTAATTTATTTTTATTATATTTTGTTTAGCCATATTGGCTTTAATTGAGAAAAGTGGTTACATGAGCTTCTTGGGGGGAGGCCATGCGGTTCTTGATTTCATGTAATTATATAAACATCCTTTGTGGGTTGTTTTGGAGGTTCTTCTCCATTTACTCTTACACTCTTTCCTTGGGATTCGTCTTCATTCACTCTTGCTAATTCATGTGCTCTTGGATGAAGTATGGAAATGAATGGATGGAGGAGGAGAGACATTGCGAGATGGATGTGAGGAATTATTGATCATTCCAAGTGGGAATGGATGCCTATGGGCATGAGTTTGATGGTAGTTCTCAAAGAACTGTCACAACTGAGAATCCTTGAAGTTTCCAACATGGAGATTTCCTAACCAATAGCACTAGAGCCCTAGACAGAAATGGAACAACCCAAGGGATTGCATGGCAGAGAAAGGGGTTCATTTCTTTGGGTTGTGTAGGCTGAAGGGGAAAGAGAGCTAGAAATTAGGATTGTTGTGTGGTTGGGAAAACCTGAGAGCTAGTTAGCCAATCGTTGTGTGTTTTATATTTAGCCTAGGACCCATCCTTGTGGATTGATAGCCATGGCTCGAGGGTGACCTATTGTTGAGAGTAAACGAATAACATTGTCTATGGTTGGGAGGAACATCCTTGGTATGCAGCCAGTTGGTGAATGTTTACTTGAAAAGATAAGTGTTCTCTGTGTTTTATGTATATTGTATATTCCATTGTGTATTTAATTATCTCTGAGATGTATTTTGTTTGCATTCTTGTTGGTTATTTGTTGTGCATGATACCTTTTTCATTTATTTTATGCTGTAGCATGGATCTTGATTAATTCATGTGAGTCTTTTGTGTTTATTTTCGAATTAATTATTATCAGAATTTGAAATCAATTTCGAAGTGTGTTTTAATACAGTGGCCAACATGTGGGTGGTTGGGTACATTACATATAGTTGGAAATTAGGATTGGTGTGTGGTTGGGAAAACATGAGATCTACTTAGCCAATTGTTGTGTGTTTTAGATTTGGCCTAGAACCCATCCTTGTGGATTCATAGCCCTGGTTGGGAGGAACGTCCTTGGTTTGCAGCTAGTTGGTGAATGTTTACTTGAAAATATAAGTGCTCTCTATGTTTTATGCATAATGTATATTTTGTTATGTATTTACTTATCTCTGAGATGTATTTATGTGTGCATGTTTAATGGTTATTTGTTGTGCATGACACATTGTTCATTTATTATATGTTGTAGCATGGATCTTGATTAATGCATGTGAGTCTTTCATGCTTATTTTCAAATTAATTATTATCAAAATTTGAAATCAGTTTCAAAGTCTGTTTTAAAGTAGTGTTGCCGACCTATGGGTGATTGGGTACGTTAAAGGTTGGTATCAAAGCTGTTGGTTTACAACATCGGGCCTTCAAGGGACTGCTACATTCTAGGACAAGAGTTCTGGAAGTGAAATCAATAAATGTATTTTGAACAACGTTAAAAGGGGGGAGTTTTGTTGTTTAAACCCTCTCTTTCACCCATGTAAATCAAATCCAAGTTGGTTCTCCATGCCATGACCTTCCAACATTTTCCTCCATCACGATCAAAGCAACAAAAGTGGCATTTATTCCTAGCAAGAAAGCAATCGCTCAACAACTGTCGAACTGACCTCTGCATGGTTTTTCCACCATTGATCTGCGATGGACATTGTTTCTCTATCCCACATGCATTGGAAATGCTTGAAGGAATGGTTTATTAATGAAAGAGAACCTTACATTACTTGTGTGCAATGAAGAGAGATACAAAATCCTTCACTGAGCATAAATTTTATGTCGTGGGGTCCACCATAACGAAGATCGAGATATTTGACTATTAACCTACATAAAAACCAACATGTTGGGGTTGAGACGATCTGGACCGTTGATTCGTTGTGGCAAGATAATCTTTCTCTTTGGTCGGAGGATGAATTCATCAGAGTGTTCTGAAACTGGGTTGCTACAGGACTCCAATGGGAGAATCTCTAAAGCAACGAGGATTGTTGATCTATCGAGATGTATACAAGAGTGATCTGGACCGTTGGATGTGGTGGGGTCGTCGGAGTAGCCTCGGATGCCAAAGGTGGAGGCACTCCGATGAGGAGACTCCGAGAAGAAATCTCGATCATAGATCGGTGAATAGATAATAATTAATCTCAATCGCTCATTGGAGGAGGGTTGTCGAAGGTTTGGAGAGAGGATGTGAGAAATGAGTCCGATGACAAAGGACTCCAAAAAGAGATCTGAATCGTGTTGATGTTGAAGCTAAGAAGTTTCAAAAACAACAACTCAACCTCTCATGGGGCTAGGTGGGAAGAGATTGGAATATTACCCTAGGCTTAGAGCCCCAACATATAAGCACATTAGACCCCTAGGCTAAGTCTCCTATAACCTAAAGTCCAAGCATGAATCCCTTTTGCTTGGTATTTTAAATATTTAAATTTTTATGTGTTTTATTATTTATGATTCTTGTATCTTTTGACTTTTATAATGTTTATTGCTTTTGTAAATAAAGTTAAAAATAGTTATTAGAAAAATAAATATTTACAAAAACTAAAGAAAAGTTTAAAAAAAAGTTAAAGTTAAAATGTATGTATTAATTGTTGCATAACAAAGTTAACCAATGAGTAAAGAAAAGAAAGTGTTCATATTTAATCAACTAATCAAGAAGAAAAGAAATAAGTTAAGCAATGAAACTGAGTTAGGTTGTTATATTAACAAGTTAGGTTTGTAAATGACTAATATACAAATATTATTAAAGACAAATAATAAATTTAAAAAATAAATTTAAAAAATACAAATAATATTTATTAATGGTGATTTGTTTATTTACAAATATTATTAAAGATAAATAATAAACTTAAAAACTAAAAATAATATTTACTAATGGTGATTTGTTCATTTGTCTATTTTTAATATATTGTTGTTAAAGAAATAAAACTATAAACAAAGAAAGATTGTAAATGTAATTAAGAAAAAAATGTACACTTGCTTGAATTGAAATTTGAAAGATTTATTTTATTTTACTTTAAAAACTTGTGTGAAATGACAAGAAATAAAATAGAAACAATATCCAGAGAGAAAAAATGATCTTTATTAATTAAACCCTCACATATTTCTCAGACTCTTGGAGATTTCAGACCTCTAAAAGGGTCTGGACCTTGAGTGAAACTTTAACTACTCAAGATGAGTTCTTCACTCATATGAGAATAGCCAAATACAAAAAGATTAACAATGAAGATAGACATGCTTGAACAATGATCAATAAAGCTTCAAGTTATTCATCTGCACATGAGAAAAACTGGTCAAACATGAAAACATAGATAAATTGCAGCAAACTCAAAAAAATGCACAAGTTACCTCAAAGAAGTCATCAACTTCCATTGCTAAGTTTTTCTTAATACTCTGCAAGCCACCACTTCTATCCACAACCCGTCAAATACAAAGCAATTTTTTTTATAAAGTATAGATGATGAAAAGATTGAATAAATTACTCTCTCATGCTCTTAGCATACCTCTCATGATTTCCTCCCCTTCATTATTTGATGGAAAAGTTCGGTCTAACCAATGTAATATTGCATGACATCTTTCGACTCTACAAAGAGTTCAGACACCGAACTATATATTCATTCAAGAGATCCATTTATTTCACTTGGTCGATTTGGATTAGATGGATATAGAACTATCATCACGGCGTCGACAAATCTTCCATTGTCTAACCTTAAAACGGTGATCTCATAAGAAATATTGTGATGCGAAGCTTATGTTGTGAAGCATTCATAACTCGAGACATATCTCAATGATCCCCCATTTGATCATTTCAAAACATCTTTATATTGAACTTCATAAAGATATTTATATTTGGTCGATTAAATGATGTTGAAGTATAGATGGTGGATGTGAATCATAATGACCTCAAAACACCCACTTAGACCCTTTTGGTGGATGAGTTTTGAAAGTTATAAAATACTTTGATATGAGAGGGTATGAGATATAAAATAAAGTGCTTGACAGATAGCGTATATGGTGAAAGTCAATACTTTTGATTTTGGGTAATGAAGATGAGATATAATAATATGTATATCCTTACTTTTTTGGCATGGAGTTAAAAAGCATGGTATTTTATTTCCATAAGGACTCAAAAATGTCTTGGGATATATCCATTTACGAATATATTATAAGATGGTAAGATGGGTTCTTTATGTATGGAAAGGCATATGTATATTAGGTATGTATGTAATGGTTCAAAACATAAGGTAAGTTAATTCATCTTTTAAAGGTAAAGTGGGGACCAAAATTGCTTTATTTAAACAAGTGTAGCAGGCTGCGATATACTGCCTCCGAAGATAATAAAAGAAATTTTACTCAAATCTATGTAAACTTACTGAGTTTCATTTGCCTTTGAGGTTTCCCATTCCCCTCAGAGGGTGTGCGAGTGCTTTAGCTCGTTCCTATAATTAAAATATGTCATTTCAAAAAAGTCTAAATTTATTTTGGAGCCTAACGTTTCTATCATATGTCTCCATAAGCAACTGGTTTTTTGAATATCAGTTTTTAGTATATAGTGGAGGTTTTGCGTTCGTAGAGATTGTCCTAACAAGTTTAACCGTATGCCAAATCACGTCTGCCAAAAAAATAAATGAGAGTTTGCCCCACCAATGTCATTGCCTGAACAAGCCTGCCACCAAATCCATTGGATTTCTAACCCCGTAGCTATCAATTAACTTACCAAAAGAATTAAAAATGGTTTCATAACTACACATTTGAAAAAATAAGAAAAGAAAATAAAAAAAAGAGTCTTATTTCATAGGTAAATGGTAACTTACCAAAAAAATTAAAAATGGTTTCATAACTACATATTTGGAAAAATAAGAAAAGAAAATTATAAAAAGATTCTTATTTCATAGGTCAATGGATTCATTTCATGTGACTTGGTTTATATAGAATTGATGGGTAAAGTGTCTCCATTCAATGTGTTTTGGGAGTTGTGAAAGGGAGCTAATTCAATATGAACATATGTATGGTTTTTATTTTATATTTGTTATAAAATAATTTTATCAATAGAGTTGTACCTTATAAGAAAGTGGCACTCATATATAGTCATGTCAAAATTAATTTCAAACCTCGAATGAAGTGAAGGTTGTAATAACACTATGAATTTATTGACCAAACAGAGTTCATAAAAATACTAATTTTTTTATATTGAAAAATACATTTTTTTATTTGTTTTTTTCAACGAGAAAAATGCGCTTTATATTCAAAAGGATATAAATGTGTACAATGCTAAATGGTTGGTCTATCACAAGAAAAACAATATTGTATGCCTATGTGTCAATACGATCCACGCTGTTCAAGATTGTATCTGATCACAACGTGACCAAACTATCCCATGGACTGGCATCCTTCAAGGCTAGAGCCTCTCAAAGGAGGATCCTTGAGGAGGGTCCCTCATTACCTTCTTCCCATCTAGTATAGCTAATGTGACCCGGAGGCAAAAACAGTGTTTTTTTTGAGAGCATGTCCGCCTCAATATTTGCCTCCCTGTAAATGTGTGAAGAAGTGAGATGATGTATCTGCTGAGCCGCTTCACATGTTTGCTCCTTCCAGCTCGCCAGGTCCGCAACATGGAAGTCAGCGCGTCCATTTAGCCAATCGATAATGAGATTGGAATCACCAAGCAATAGGAGCTCATTGATGTGTAATCGGCTTGCCGGAATACAAGACGCCCACCTTGCCAAGAGTTCAGCCTTTGTGTTTGATCCAGTCCCGCATAACATTTTTTTATTTGTTATGTTCAACATTAAAAATTATGTACATTTTTTAAGTCAACATAAAACTAATATGAAAGTCAATGCTAACTCATTGCTATATACTACCTCGGGCAGTATAATAATAATAAAGGTGTATGTGGTTAGGAGCATGGAGAATGTGATATGGTGATATATATTTGTTTATGGCATAGAATAATGTTAGGGTAATAATCCAAAAAGTTTGGCATATCATATATGTGATAATTTCAAAGAAAGGTATAAAGTATATCTCATTAGCATAAAATATGAGAGTATTAAGAATGTAAAATTGGAAAATGGGTTAATTTTAAAATTGGATTAAAAGGTGTGGTAATTTTATTGGATATTTTATTAATTTTTGCTAAGTTTCATATTATTCTTTGCAAACTTGTATCTAATTTTTCATGATCTGAAACTGTAACTTGTGCAACTTCAGAACTAACCAATGATTGTCATTATTAACAAATACTCATCATAACTTAAAATATTATTTATGACATATTCTTTGAATGTGTAGCAGAAACTCGGCAAGAGCACACAAGACTTTATGCAAGTAATTGTGAAATGGGGGGGGGGGTGTGGGCTAAAATCCTTGTAAGCAGAGACTTTGAATTAATTGGATTCGTTGATCTCCGACTCCGAGGGTTGTCAAATCTGTCAGAGTATGCATTATCGAAGTACGTATGTCGGACTGGAATATGACTCTGGTGGAGAAGAACTTCGACTGCGATGAAAGGATCTGAGTGAATATGAGTCATCAATATTGGTGGATTGATATGAAAAAAAGATCAATGATTAGGATTAATCCCGATTTTGAGATTGACAATGCAGATTGCCCCATAGGCAAGATTGTCCTTTAGTTTAAAAAAAAAACAAGTCTCGAGCCATTTTCTTATTTTGGGCATAACTAGAGAAAATTATATCATATTGGGATGAAATGTATCGGTTTTATCCACAGAGAGGACATCTACAAAAGTGTGAAAAAGGGTCATTTTCCATTTCTACTTATATTTGTCAAAAATTGTGAAATAATGGTTTTTAAAGATCTTAGTCCAGATCATTGATAGAGGTCCAGGTTAAGCTGAAATTCATGGAGAGAGTCCATAAAATAGACATGGAAATAACACATGAAGGAATTGAATGAATCCTAAGGGGATTGGAAGGGGGATGTTGAAATAGGCCAAAATCCACTATTCCATGCCACTTTTTGGGATTTTTGAGATTTTCAAAAGAGAAAAAGTGATCCTAGAACGCGAAACTGAAAAATTTTGTTTACTCGACATTTTATATACACTTCAAGAAGAAAAACTATAGTTTAGTGATATTTTTCCAAAAGTGCACAAATTGTGAGATAACCAGTTTTACTAAAAATTTCAAGTCTGTAAAAAGGGGTGAAAATGGACAAAGTTGCATATTCCAAATTGTTGTAGTTTCTGACTGGAGAATCAAATTGAAAATATGAGAATTGTTGTCAGTTCCTTGTCATTATTTTTATGTATGGATCATACAAAAGTTTCTCTAGTTCCTGAAATATTTTCTTCTACAGTTAACCGAAGTTGGCATTTCAATAAAATTACACCAGTGGAGAAAATGCACAAATGGGGTGAAAGTGGTTTTTTCAAGAAGCCATAAATTTCATATCTAAGATCAGATTGGGGAATGAGTATGGTCATTGGAGATTTAATTTAGAGGAGAATAACCTGGAATTATTATAATTTAGAGAATTTTGATATAAAGTTTCATGAATTGAACATAAAAAGGACATGTAGCCTTAATTGACATTTTTTTTTATAATATGTATAATTCTAACAAAAATGGTTGCTTGCAGATTTGTCATAATTAAAGGCAGAATTGGATAAATTCAAGTCTATGGTTGTATATTAGAGTCATGGAAGAATGACAGAGTTTGTAGAAGTTGGTTGAGGAAATAGAAAGCTACATGAAAAATAATGAAAAGTGGATAAATAACTCAAGAAGAGTGAAACAAAAAATTAAAATTATTATTCATCCGTTACAGAGTCTGAATGAATTGAAAGACACATCAACAAAAATACTCATATAGGACATGATACCATCATGTGAATAATGTCATTCATGGGCATAGAAAGGAAAAGTAAATCTCCATAGCATTAAAGGTAGAGATGTGTAGATAGTTGCAAAGCTCGATGTGAAAGAAAAAATGAGCTTAAGAGGTGATGTGTGAGTCATATCTATATGCCAATAACATGAGTGATTGAGAAGGATTTTCCATCTACAGATTAGCTACCTTGTTTAAAATTACTCAGAGTAAGAAATCCACTTATGATATTAGAGTTCACAGTGGAAACATGATACCAATGTAGAGAAATCGGAGATAGAATAATGAATTCTCTTTCACTTGAAAAGTGCCACTGAATGAAAATAGACTTCCATTGGGAATGGTATTAAGTTCGAAAGGTATGGTTTTACAAGGAAATGTTAAATGAAGTAATCTAATGGACAACTAGGAGTAATAGTATTTGATTCAATAATGTTTTGGTAGTAGAGTGATAGAATGTTCTGAGCTACCTCATTCCAAGGTTTTGGAATGTTTCATAAAGGTAAACTTTGGATATGACTCCCTAAGAGAGGATGTTGTAAATAGAACACATTAGTTGGAATGCATAATGTCCAAGTTGAACTTTGTTGGAAAGTGTTCAGATCAAGAAGCGGTAGTGCAGATGAGTAGAATGGGAGAACACAAGGAAGCAATAATTTGAATAAATTCAAGGAAAACTAGCTACAACATAAACAAATAAATAAGTGAACTAAAACATAAATACACTAGAATGCTTGGTGCATATATATGTATTAGTAGGCACGTGGAAAGTGAATGCTTGGTGCACATATATGTGCATATGTACATACTTGGATATGCATATGGCATGCTTGTTGACTTAGAATAGTTTTTTATTATATACATGCAATAATGATGTTATGACAATTGAATATGACTAATGATGGATTATTTATTAAGGAAAAGTGGTATATCATGACTAAAGATGTGGATGTTGCTACTTCTTATGCATTCCATTTATGTGAATATCCATGGGGGTGGTAGGAATGGTGATCAAAAGGATGGAGCAGGAAGCCTACAAGCTTATACAAGTACCAACTGATCATGTAGCATCAAGTAGGTTGCTAATAGTCATGCAGGTATGCATTTGGTTGCTTCCAATGTTGAAGGGAATTGAGGTAAGAATTCCCTCAGTTAAATTTCCAAGATTTAAATTGATATGTAATGGTCAAATTCCTAGAGTATGTAAATGTTGTTGATGCTAGAATGCATTTAGATAAAATGTTAGTTTCATATTGTGTTATGATTGGTTATGAGATCATAACTAGGTCAAGTCAGGAGATAGACTCTTGCTACAACAATTAATACCCATAGGGATATCCATGTGTGAGACCATGATATGGTTGGATATGGAAGGGATATAGCGCTATGTGAGTGATCAATGGATTCCCATGTATAGCCAATGTTTGGACTGCAACCTCTTTGTCGACACTGAAGAGCACTTAGGAATTATGTTTCTGCGTGTTATGTATGGGTTGAAAAGGAGGGTATCCAAATAGTTGGGCAGTATTGGGAAGAGTTCGAATGAAATGTTGAGGCATTGGTCGAAACTTCCAACCAATCATGGTGGAATGCATGACATAGTTATGTAGTATTATGTAGTCAATGTAGGGATGCATTGTGTAGATGTGGCCATGGGTATTGACACATTGATTGTTATTTTATTAGTAATTATTTGTTGTGTTCTGGAAATCCTGTGGTGCTAAAAATAGATAATGGTGGATATATGCATTATATTTAATATGAATACTAGTTGAAGGTGATTGAATTGTTGTTGTTACAATTTTGAGATCACTTTTTGGAGCTATTGAAAATTTTACAAGTGGAATTAAAGGAATTATTGAATGCATTTTGGTGAATCCATGTATATATTATATGGCATAGAAATGATTATACTAAAAACTAAAATGATGTGAGTATTACTAAATCATGACGTTAAGAACACTTCAGAAGATGTTAGAAATCGCAACAAGAAAGTTGCAGATTAAAGTAGTTACATAATGATGAATTATAGAAAATCTTTGTCGAGGGAATAGAGTAATAAAAACATCGATGGCTAGAAGAAAGAAAAGATCAGCTAATAATACATGTGTAGAGGATGATGGGTTCATTCCATTTAATAGTTGGGTTAATGGAACTGATTGAATTGTTGTTGTAAACAATTATGAGATCACTTTGTGAATTTTTGTAATTGCTTCCATGAATATATATATATATATATGATACTGACAACTTGTTTGGCTAAGTGAAGGTTGAGGAAAATTGTAGGTGGAGTGGTCTTGGATATGGAAATAATGTAATCCCATAAGGAAGATTATTCTCTACTATTGGAAGAGCCAAAAATTATTAGCAAAAGCTCATGTCTCGAAACTTATTTTTTTTTATAAAATAGTTTTGTAATTTCGAATTTAAAAATTACTAACAATTTGTTTGGCTACATGAAAGATTGAGGAAATTATAAAAATAATGGTCTTGGATATGTCAAGGATGTAATCCCATACAAAAGACCAATTCTTGTTTCTACAGGAGCCAAGCATTATGAACAAAATCCTCATGCCTGGGGAATTTTATTTCGTGTATATAAATAGATTTGAGAAATTAAAAATTGTTATGATATGCTAACAATTGGGTTGGATCATTGAAGGTTTAAGAAAATGCAAGCATAATGGTCTCAAGTATGACACTTTTGTAAGCCATAATAGAGATTGATTCATGTTGCTGCAAGAGCCAAATGAATTATGAGAAAGAAGCTCATGCTTGGAAAAATTTTGTTTTCATGTATAAAACAGATTTGACATTTATGATTGAAAATTGTTATAATATTATCTCCTGATGATTGTATGTGTATAATACATATGAAATGTTGGCTATGGAATATGGAAGCTCCGGAAAAATAACACTAGAAGGAAATCGAGCTCAATGATGAAGGCATAAAACGAAGAAAATCCAATGGACTTGTTGTAGCTGGAGTTCTTGGAGCTACAACTCTAAAAAATTTTGGACGAGTGCACTAGAGCACTGGAGAGAAGTGGAACAACCTGAGGAACTGCATGGCAAAAAAAGGGGTTCATTTCTTTGGTTTGTGCAAGTTGTTGGGAAATAGAGTTTGTTGGTTGGAACTGCTGCTAGAAATATAAATTATGAAGATCAGTATACATGTTTTGGGTCGGAATTCCTATGTTTGCATGTTTTATTCTAGGCCCAATTTCCTATGTATATACGAAATTGGTTGGATTTACTATATTAATTAAAGGATAGAGTGCATATAATTGTAATAACATCGATGTGGTGTTCTACACTGAGGACAGTGCTAAAATAAGGGGAGGAGGATGTAGCACCCCGGTTTTAATCCATATGAACTAAAATATATTATGTAAATGTGACATTAGGCTGGTGATATGATAAAGTTGAAAAGGGGGAGGAGTACCTAGGAATTGTAATACTTCTATATACATTAATAAAAATACATTGTTGGTTGTAAGAAGGACAAAGACAAGAGATAGAGGGCTATGATTCCACGAGAGAGGGGGGCTTAAGGGGATAAGTCTTTTTATTATATTTTATTTATCCATATTGGATTTAATTGAGAAAATTTGTTACATGAGCTTCTTGCGGGGAGGCCATGGGTGAGTTCAAGCTAATGGTGGTCTCTCATGATGTGTTAGTGGCAACGAAAACCTGGAAAAACAAAAATCTGTTAACTTGGAGGGATTATTCAAGGTACTTTTACAATGAATTTGAATATGGTGTAAGAAGATGAAACGTAGGAAATTGAATTAGCTTTCCACACACACAATTTTAATTCATAGATTTTGTGAATAACTAGGTCAAATTTTATTTTTTCTAATAGTGGTATCTTATTTTTCCAACAAAATATAAGGTATATGTTTTTTTTTCGTGCAGGTGTTGACTATCTTAACGATGGAATTTTGTTCCAAAACCTTGTAAACTTGTAGAGAACCTATTTTTATTGTGTCATGTATTTTTTGGAATTTTTTAATATTAATTTTATGTATTTTTTTAAATTATCAAAGTCAACATATGCTTGAAATTACAACGTATTTTGTTCATTCAAGCTAAGAGGGTCTAAACATGATCAAAACATTTGTTTTTAGATCATAGCTATCAGTCTCCTATAGTGTCACATATAAATCATTTGAGAAATGGTTAAGACGAGAAAAATTTATAGCAGGAATAAGAGAGGTATGTATTCTAGGATTTTGATTTATGTGAAGACAAAAATAGATTAAAAATAGTAAACAATATTAATTTTTTTTTTTAAATATATATATTTGGAATCTGCATAGCTGACTCTATCTATGTCTATAGTTTCGTCAACAACTGAATTGTTTATCCTATAGAAAAATAACTCCAAAGAAAAAGATATATAGGGGTATTCACAAAAGTGGAGGTTTTTATCAGTTTGCAGACCGAACCACTAGGTTTGTCATCCTGAACCTAAATCCAAGCCAACCAATTCAACATACACCTTGTCAATCCCGACCAAAAAAATTGAATTCAAAATAACGTGTTTGCGTTCTTGATAGTGTGCACGTGCTCTAGGAACACGCACACGCTCTAAGAACGTGCACACACCCTTATAAAACATTTCTTTCTCTATCTATCTCCTCACTCTCCTACATCT
>ML780052.1:67488-87409 GCA_009831015.1 Picea engelmannii
CCCTCCCACACTCACACACACACACTTTATATCCCCCCTCTATGTCCTCATCTATCTCCCTCCCACACTCTAACACACTCACTCTCTACCTCCCCTCTTTGTCTTCCTCTCTCTCCCCCCCACACTCTAGCAAGAGTGTTACATTGCAATGCAAGGCATCGTAAGGAAATAAATTCCCTTAGCCTAGAATTGGAAAGGCATGTCAAGACCTATACCTATACCTAGACCTATACCTAGACTTATACCATGACCTAGACCTAAACCTAGACCTAGACCTATACTTAGACCATGACCTAGACCTAGACCTTGCCTTGCCATGCCTCACACTCTCGCATACACTCCCTCTCTATACCCCCCCTATTTGACTCTCTCCCCCTCTCTATCTCCATCCATATATTTCTCCCTCATCCCTCCCTCTCTTTTTCTCCCTACATCCCCCCCATCTCTCTCTCTCTCTCTCTCTCCTTGTTGTTAGTCTCACTCTAGCTATCTCTCTTTTCTCCTCTTTCTCTCTTTATCATTCTACCTCCCTCTCTATCTCTCTGCATCTCACTCTCGACCTCTCTTTTGATCTTCCTGACTCTCTCCCTCCCTTCCCTTCTTTCTCTATCGCACTCACACATTCTTTCTCTACCCCCTCTATCTCTCCCTCTCCCTCCCAATATATCTTCTATATTTCTGTCCTACATCTACCACCTATTTTTCTCTCTCATTGTTGTTAGTATCACTCTCACTGTATCCCCCTCCCTCTTCTACCCTCCCTCCCAATTCTCTCTTTATATCTCTATACCCCCCCCTTCCTCTCACAATCAGTCTCACTCTCTCTCCATCCCCTCCTCCATCCCTCACAATCACCTTAAATAGAAGAACATACATATGGATCAACATTAGATTTGGTTAAATGGTTGCATAGGTCAGTTAAAAAATGCTCGTGTATTTCAATGTTTGTGTATGTTGCACAAAAAAACAAAGGTACCACACATTTGGAACTATTTTGAGTCCTGGAACGGGAAAGGGGAGCATGATGGAGTAGGTGCATTCATAAAAAGAACGTTACACAGTCAATAAATGAATTTCAGAACTACTTCCCTCATTTAAGATGTGAAATCCATTATTGAATGGTGTTCTTTAGTAATGGGAGAGGGAATATGAACCCGTGAAGACCAATCACACAAGAAAGGACATGTACATAGATATTTTTGGAAGGTCGTCAATGTAGATCGATCATAGTGGTATGAATTCAAAACAATCTAGGGAACTCATGGATTCCATTCAGTTAGAACATCAGACAATGCAATAGTTGAAATATGGGTGAGAAAACTCTCTTCCTTCTATGGTCCATGTAGTAGTAATGAATGGGATGATTGTGAATCGACAGACTGGATTAGTAGATCAAATCATGTATCACTCCCCATTGGTCAGCGCATAACTATGAAATTATCCTAGTTGGAGGAGGACCAATCAAGTATTTCATCATATTATGATCATGTCTCATATCTCATACTGCCAGGTTCATTAAATCCTTCTATTAAATTTTGAATAACGAGCATCAATATTTTATGCTTTGGTCATTTAGTGGACTCACATTTTGGCACTCCATTTTTTGCAGGGAACATATACACAGTGGTTTTCCCAAGAGATAATTAATGGGGCATTGATTATTGGTTGGAACGATGCTTATAGGGAAAGAAGACCCCCATGAGATTAGTAACAGACTCTAAAGGCATTGAATTTCTGATTGGGTCGATGGTTATTAAAGGACAATATCTGACACTAGATGAAAGAAAATGAAAGAAAGGTGGTTATGTATTTCAAGATTATAAACCATGTCAAGTCGTATACCACTTTACAAACTTGGTTATTGGTACAAAACTCCAAATACAAACAATTCCAATTAAGAACTCATCAAAGGTACAATGCTTCTTGCCTTACTCTAAGCACAAGAAGTTAATGGAGACCGTCAGTGTTAGAAGTGATATTGACGGTCTAATTGAATGACCATAGGTATGTAAAAGGAATAATTTTGGATTTATTTTATGGTTGTTATGGTATTATTGTATTTACATTCCCTTCCCTGACATTTCCTTGCCTTGACTTTCCATGCCTTGCCTTGTCATTCCATGCCATGCCTTGCCTTGCCTTCACTTTCCTTTCCTTGCCTTGCCTTGCCATTCCTTGTCATTCCATGCCATGCCTTCACTTGCCTTTCCTTGCCTTCACTTTCCATGTCTTCAATTTCCTTTCCTTCACTTTCCATGCCTTCAATTTCCTTGCCTTTCCTTCACTTTCCTTGCCTTCACTTACATTTCCTTACCTTCACTTGTCATGCCTTCACTTTCCTTTCCTTTACTTTCCATGCCTTCACTTGCCTTCACTTGTCATGTCATTCCTTTCCTTGTCATTCATTTCCTTGCCTTCACATGCCTTGCCTTTCCTTCACTTTCCTTGTCTTGTTGTGCCTTGTCTTTCCATGACATGACATGCCTTCACTTGCCTTGCCTTCACTTTCCTTTCCTTGAATGACCATAGGTATGTAAAAGGAATAATTTTGGCTTCATTTTATGGTTTTTATGGTATTCTTGTATTTACATGCCTTGCCTTTCCATTTCCTTTCCTTTCCTTGGCATGCCTTACCTTTCCGTGCCATGCCTTTCCTTTCCTTCACTTGCTTTGCCTTGCCTTGCCTTCACTTTCTTTGACTTTCCTTGCCTTTCCATTCCTTTCCTTGCCTTGAATTTCTATGCCATACCATGCCTTCACTTGTCTTTCCTTCACTTGCCTTTCCTTGCCTTCACTTGCCATGCCTTCACTTTCCTTCTCTTGCCTTCACTTTCCATGCCTTCACTTGCCTTTCCTTCACTTTCCATGCCTTCACTTTCCTTGTCTTGGCTTCACTTCACATGCCTTTCCTTACCTTCACTTGCCTTGCCTTTACTTTCCTTTCCTTTCCTTCACTTTCCATGCCTTCACTTGCCTTGACATTCCTTGCCTTGAATTTCCATGCCTTTCCTTTCCATGCCATGCCATGCCATTCCTTGTCTTTCCTTCACTTTCCTTGACCTTTCATTCCTTACCTTGACTTTACATGCCTTGTCTTTCCATGCCATGCCTTCACTTTCCATGCCTTCACTTGCCTTGCCTTTCCTTCACTTTCCTTTCCTTGTCATGCCTTCACTTGCCTTGCCTTAACTTTCCTTTTCTTGTCTTCACTTTCCTTGCCTTCACTTGCCTTTCCTTTCCTTCACTTGTCATGCCTTCACTTTCCTTTCCTTTCCTTCACTTGTCATGCCTTCACTTGCCTTCTCAAGTCATTTAGAGACATGTGGCCAATTTGGTCTAAGGGCATAAAATCCAAACCGAGCAGCATAACAAAGTTTCATAAGCTCATGCAAGTCAGTTTGTCCAAGGCCCACGGGACTACACTACCCACAAACGCCCAACATAGTGTTCTTGAAAATCAACCTTCTCTTCATAAATTGCACCATGACTCATTGAGAAAAACCCTAGTGTCGAAGATACTCCAACAAACAGTTTTCCAGTCGACGGAATGACAATGGAGGGGCCCCGCTAGCTGAAACTCGGTGCTATGGATCCAATGCAACTGACGGTTCATCCATCCAAGTCTATGTTTGAGTTTTATTGCGAGTTGCAACTTGCCTCCTCAAGCCATTCAAGTACATGTGGCCAATTTGGTATAAAATCCAAAACGAACAGCATAACGGAGTTCTGTAAGCTCCTGCAAGTCGGTTTGGCCAAAGCCCAGGTGACTACACTACCCATAAATTCCCAACACAATGTTCTTTAAAATAGAACTCCTTTTTAAAAATTGCACTATGCCTCATTGAGCAAAACCCTAGTGCAGGAGATACTCCAACAAACGGTTTTTCGGTCAACAAAATGGTAGTGGAGGGGCCCCACTAGCTGAAACTCGATGCTCTGGATCCAATGCATCTAACGGTTTCTCCATCTAAGTCCTGGTTTTATTTTTATCATGAGTTGCAACTCGCCTCCTCAAGCCATTTAGGGACATGTCGTCAATTTGGCTTGGGGGAATAAAATCAAAACCGAGCAGCATAACAAAGTTCCGTAATCTCCCAAAAGTATGTTTGGCCAAGGCCCATGTGACTACACTACCCAAAAATGCCCGACACAATGTTCTTGAAAATCGACCTCCTCTAGGTAAATCCTATTAATTATGATAATCCATGTTTGACAGCTATGATAATCCATGTTTTGACAACTATGAAAATTGACCTCCTCTAGGTAAATCATATTAATTATGATAATCCATGTTTGACAGATATGAAGATACCTTAGATATATGAATAAAGAGAGCTTATGTTATGACATTGAAATTCTCATGCAAGTATTTTTATATAAGATATATGGGATAACAAGTTGTAGAATTACATTCTTAATGAATCATTTGATTGTAATTTTTATGTATTAAACTTGTTCATTTAGTAAAAGAATTATTTATGCATTAAACTTGTTCATTTAGGCAAGTCATGGCATGACATGGCAAGTGAAGGTAATGCAAGGCATGGTATGGAAAGGCATGGTATGGCAAGGCATGGCATGGCAAGGCATGGCATGGCAAGGCAAGGCATGGCATGACATGGCATGGTATGGTAAGGCATGGTATGGAAAGGCATGGCATGGAAAGTCATGGCATGGAAAGGCGTGGCATGGAAAGGCAAGGCATGGGATGGCAAGGAATGGCATGGCAAGGAAAGGCATGGAATGGCATGCCATGGAAAGTAAAGGCAAGGAAAAGCATGTCATACCATGCCTTCACTTGCCTTGCCTTCAAGGCATGGAATAACATGCCAATGATACCATACTATACCATACCAAGGCAAGTCATACCATACCAAGGCAAGTCATACCATACCATGGCAAGGAAAGGAATACCATACCATACCATATCATGGAAATGAAAGACATATCATACCATACCATACCATACCATACCATTCCAAGGATATCATATCATACCATACCATACCAAGGCAAGGCATGCCATACCATACCTTGGCAAGGCAAGGCATACCATACCATACCATACCATACCATGGCAAGAAATGGCGAGGCAAGGCATACCATACCATATCATGGCTTGGCAAGGCAAGGAAAGGAAAGGCATACCGTACCATACCATACCATACCATGGCTTGGAAAATAAATGCATACCATACCATACCATACCATACCATGGAAAGGCAAGGCAAGACAAGGCGAGGAAAGGTATACCATACCATATCATACGATGGCTTGGAAATGCAAGGCAAGGTATACCATACCATACCATGGCAAGGCAAGGCATACCATACCATACCATACTATACCATGGAAAGGCAAGGCAAGGCATACCATACCATATCATGGCTTGGAAAGGCAAGGCAAGGCATACCATACCATGGCAAGGCAAGACAAGGCATACCATAGCATACCATACCATACTATGGATTGGCAAGGAAAGGCAAGGTATACCATACCATACCAAGGCAAGGAAACACATACCATACCATACCATACCATACCAAGGCAAGTCAAGGCACGCAAAGGCAAGACGTGGCGGAAAGGCATGGCATGGCATAGTATGGCAGGGAAAGGGAAGGAAATGCATGACATGGAATGGTATGGTATGGAAAGAAAAGGCATGGAATGGCATGGAAAGGCATGGAAATGGAAGGCAAGGCATGGCAAGGAAATGAGTGGCATGGAAAGGCAAGGCATGGCATGGCATGGCATGGAAAGGCAAGGCAATGCAAGGCATCACATGCCAGGATGGAAAGGCAAGGAAAGGCAAGGAAAGGCAAGACATGACATGGAATGGCATGGCATGGCAAGGAAAGGCATGGAATGGCATGGCATGGCATGGAATGGCATGGCATGGCATGGAAAGGAAAGGAAAGGAAAGGCATGGCATGTCATGGAAATGTAAGGCAATGCATGGCATGGCAAGGCATGGGATGCCAAGGCATACAAAGTAAAGGCATGGCATGCCATGCCATGGAAAGGCAAGGCAATGGAAGGCATGGCATGACATGGCAATGAATGGCATGGCATGGAAAGGAAAGGAATGGCATGGCAAGGAAATGTAAGGCATGGCATGACAAGGCATGCAAAGGAAAGGCATGGCATGGCATGTCTTGGCAAGGCATGGAAATGGCGTGGAAATGGAAATGGCATGGCAATGGCATGCCATGGAATGACTTGGAAATTCATGACAATGGAATGGCAAGGCATGGCATGGAATCAACATATTTGTGGGATTGGGTTTGGGAGGGTCCTTTGTCTCCTTGTGTGCTCTAACCCAAAAATTGGGTAGGAATGTGCAATAAACTCTCATAGATGGTGAAGAGAAAAGAATAATGGTTTCAAGTCTCCCTGGAGGAATTTTGGTAGCATAGTATTACTTTCTATGGTGTGTCATGAAATGTAACCTCAAAACCTTTATTTGTAGGTGGAAAATGATACCCATTCTAATATCTAGTTTCCATGTGAACTCTCTCATTCTATTGATCAAAATCAATTAGTGGACATCATGGATAACTGAATAAATGTTATTAATAATTGATGGGTTTAAAAAAATTTACATATACCCACTACACAATCTAAACAAACATGGGTGCATTAATGAGTCATTGACTAGTATTTTTTGAATTTATGAAGGGTTACACTCAAATCAAATGATTTTATATATGTCATGCATAGAAAGAGGGGAACAATGTATGTGCCCTAGAAAATGGTGAAATTATGGATTAAGTCAACTAAGAAACTAACAACTAGGCTTCTCAAAGGAATGTTAAGGGAAGACTAGGGTCAAGGTTTTGTCCTAAGGAGACTAGGAATACGAGGACTTATACCTAGATGAGAAAATAAAGACTTTTATCATGTAGCTCTGGTAAGAGAAGAAGTTAGGGTTTTGTGGCATTTGAAAACCCTAGTGCTACCTAATGTACTTGTTATCGAGAATATAGAGGGATTTTATCTTGTACAAGTGTGGGATACAAATGTAGGTTCCAAAAAGGACTTACCATTGTGTATGCTACCTTGTTAAGTGATTTACAATTATGTAGAAGATAAATGAGAAAATGTATTTCTATAATGAATTATTGTAATAGGCCATTTTTTAGGTCACAATATTTTCAAGTGACCACTATTTGAGTGTGGATTTTCATTGGATTTATATGGAGATAATTCAAGAGGTAGTCCATATTGTTGGTTGTAAGTTAGAATATGGATATACACAACATTCATGAAAATAATTCAGAAGGAATGATCTATCGATGATGTAGAGATACATGGTTGATTAGCAAGCAATGCTACTTGAGAACCATTAATTGCTTATGGATTTAGCACTTCGAAATATTTTCCACCATAACATATTTCTTAATGCATAATGCAAGTATTTATAATCACTTTAGATAAAAATCAAGGGATTAATACAAATAAAATTCATACACTTTGGAATTCAAACACTTTGAAATTCATATATTCATCAACATAAAATGCAGAAACAATGAGATTCATAAAAAACATGCCATGGAATATATATATATATATATATATATATATATATATATATTCAACATCGTCTAAATTGTACATTTTTTACAAAATGACAACTCATGCCCAATATAGAAAGAGACAACAAGTGTCCTAACATAAAAAAACATCTATATGGTGGCTTAGATACAAAATAGCAGTAGTTGGTCAATCATTGACCATTGCCACCCTCGCCACCCTCAAGAGCATCCTAGAAATCTATATTTCTTCTCTTGCTCGAGGAAACACCTCGAGAGGTTCTAGGCCTCAACGTGCTTTGACACTTTAGATATTGCACAAAGAATAAACAATGTTATAGTTTTTTTCCTCAATGAATTAATAGACATACAAAATTATACTTTGTAATTTAACCTAAGACAACTCACCACATATGCTACTATCAATCGTGGGGGTGTTACCCTCCTCCACGACCCCAATCTCTTTGTGATGCCACCCCGTATCATTTACAAGGATCACTAGAGCCATCAATGCCTCTTCCCTCCTCGTCTTTTCACCGTGCGACAAGTTTTATATCAGGCACTTGGGCCCAAAGCTCAACATCATTTTGTTAGTTCTGCTCCAAGATTCCTCCTGCTCAACCATTTTTTCTTCTTTCTCGGTGCTCTGCGCAGCCATGGCACGAGAACGAGGCAAGCCTCGACGAGGGCCAACCTACTATAGCAGGTTTGGCCGGCACAACCACCCAGGGCCTACCTCTCGAGTTCTCACATCAAGCGGAGACCATCTAAGATCTTCGGCACAGAATTGGTCTGCGCAGGCTCCTTGAGAGCCTTGGCCTCACCATGGCCAGGGACTTGCCTCTTGAGATCCAGTTCCATATGAGGACCATTCGGGTTCCTCTAGGAAAAATTGGTTCACACAAGCTCATCAGGAGCCATGTTCTCCCAACACTGAGAGTCTCCAAGGTGGATGCCTGGTGGAAGAAGAATTTCCTCCTAATTGGGAGAAATTCTTGCCTTTCCTACCTCCAACTACCTTGGAGCACCAACTCACAACCTGCACCACCAATCCATTTCAGGAGTCAATTGCAACGAGATGCATTGTGGAAGAAGAAGCTTTACCTTTGGGGGACCACTCGGGGCACAACTCTGTTGCCTCCATGGAAGAAGACCCCGTCACAGACTCTGTTGCTACCTATGATTCTATTGCTGCCACTTTGAAAGAAAACCAGGCTCAAGAGGACCATAGTTGCCCAACTCCAGAATCCTACAGACTCACAGAAGACCACCTGGTCTTAATATTTGAGATGAGAAGGGACTTGGCCGAGCAACAGCACCGCCAGAGTCTCTTCAACAAACATCTAGATGCCCTCTATGATTCCCTGTCAAGCGAGCCTAAGAAGAATCGTTGTCTGACATGTTGTTATCCCTTTACCTTCAGACTCCGTCAAGATGGACGCTCGGGCTCGCCACATGCATAACATTCTCACGGGTTTTTTTCTTTGGTTTAATGGCTAATTTTTTGCAAATTTTTCCTATGCTAGTCTCTGGTTCAAGTCCGATAGGTTTAGGTGTGATAGGCGGTTGGGGCACTCAGTCCACTTCCTGTTTTGGTTTCCACGATAGTGGCAGAACAAGTGGCAAGTCCCCTTGTTTGTATGTCGACAGTTGTCACTTTTTCTTTAAGCTTTGGAACTGTGAACAATTGTCACGTCCATGAATTCTAGTTTCCACCACGATGGCAGAACAGTTGGCTTGCTATCATGTGTATTTGGACATTTGGACATGTAATTTTTCTGCTATAACAAAGTAATACATATTTTTATTTATAAAAAAATGTTTAGATATAAACTTATTTATATATTATATAAATTGAGAAGACCTTATAAGATACATAAATTGACCTTCTGAGATCTTATATAACTCTAATTTCAATTTTCCAACTATCTTTTTCATAGTTTTTATCTAAATTCCATCATATTCATGTTTGACTTTCTCTAAATTTTCCTCATTCCTATCAGAACCATTGGAATATGAAAACTGGCTATTTTCTTGATCCTATCAGAACCATCATTGGAATCTAAAAACTGACTATTTTCTTGATCAAGATGCTTTACCTTGATAAGAATTAGGTTTAAAACTAAACAAAAGTTGTTATAAGTTTTTAATAGTATTTCTTAATAACTTTCCAATATAACTCCTTCTTATCATTGTTTTTAAAAATTATATTATATTAATCTTTATAATTTAATTAATTTTAAAATATATATATATTGATTTTTAATTATTAATTTAATTTTAAAAAATATTTTTGTTTTTAATTATCAATTTAATTTTTAATAAAAATTTGTTTTTTTTCAAAATCTTAATAATTTCATGTATTATTAATTTATTTTTTAATTTAATATTTAAACTATCTTCTTACATTGATGTTTGATGTTATGCATGTTTAATAGAATGTCATTACTATGACATGGCCCTCTCTGCACATGTTTTGGAACATACCCAGATCTCCCTTGAGTGCTCTCAACCCCATAAAAGATGTGAAGTATTACACTCTCAGTATTTTCTCCCACTCTAATCTTTAAAGATTGACTTGTCTCGTGTAGGTTTGAAATTGGTTTCAATAACAAAACATATGCTACTTTAACAAACTGTAGATAGAGTAAAATAGATCACCTTTGTTGGATATTGGCCTTAGTAAGTGTTGATTTATAACTTCTATTCATCCTAGTATGTTCATGTAGATGAACTTTTTGATTAAATTTGCATTGTGTGTATTTTATTACTATGGAAATGAAGGATATCTTCATATTTTTATGCTCAACTCATTTTTATTTTTTTTAATTGTTTTCTTAATTTTTGTTTATGATTTTTTTTTTTTTAATTGTTTTTTTGTTTATGATTTTTTTTTTTTTACATTGTTAAAATTTTATTGATTTTAAAGAGTGAGATAAAGTTATATTATTGATAGTAGTAAGGAAAATTTTAAGGATTCATATTTTATCTTAAAGTGTAAATATTAAAAATTTTAAAAAATCTTACTTACTTTTAAAATGTTATTTCTAAATTGTTTATTAATAATTTTGTAAAAATATTAAAAATTTTACATATTTTATTTAATTTATATAAATTTTTAAGTTTTTAGTGATTATTAAAGTAAAATACTTTTATACTATAAAATTTGGACAAATAAATAAAATTTAACAAATCATTTTATAAAAAAAATTACATGAAAAATTAAAAAAACAAAATTTAACTTCTGAAATTTTGTATCCGTACAAAGTCTGAAATAGATGATGTAGACTCTGGATTACTCAACTATATCATTTTTTTTAAGTCAAAATAAGCTTACCGAAAATATTATTATGTGGAAACCTGAAAATGCCCTTGTGATTCCTTAAAACTTTGCAGATTTAAAGTGGCGTGCTTTCAAATTCCAGCATATAGAACATTTCAAACCATCTTAGGTTTTAGCAGATCCAGAACGATAAGTTGTTGCAAGGAATTATGAACACTCGTGGATTTCTTTTTTTTCAATGATAATGTTTTTTTTTTTTAAATCCAGTCTCTTTTTGGAAGTTAGGTTTTAGTTCAGAATTACATGGATTTTGTTAATAGTAACTTTTTATTAGTCCTGCAAAAGGTTTAATAGCAATCGATAATTCATTGACAATATTTCTATTGTTCATACTATAAAACTAAAAACATTATTTATATCTCATCATCTCATTGGAGAATAGATAGGCTTTGCTATTCCCAATGTTTTAATTCGTGTTTTAATCCAAGATCAACACGCATATATTTTCTTATGCATTGCTAGAAGGTGGATTAATGCTAGCATTAGTTTGAATGTTTGTCTTAGCATTTTTTGCTAGCTAAATTTATCCCATGTTTCGTTTATTATAAATATTTTTATGTTTGTTGTACTATTGTTATTATTATTAATATTATTTATTATTATTATTAAGTACTTAACGTAAGTAAATAGGTCTGCCACACGCATTCTTTCTTAAATTTTTGCATAGCGCAAGGCCCTTGGACGGTTATGACAACCTTAAATGTTTACCTAACAGGCCTCACAGCCTTAAATGTTTACTTAACAGGCATGTTACAATACATTTTCCTCTGATTTTTGGATACAATCTTGTCTGTAGTGAATTTGGGCAGTTAGCCTGTTCTTGCACTTTGCAGGGTTGAGATGGAATGAGGAATCCATGCATGCTTTATAAAATCTCATGTCCATACTTTATAAAAGTACATATTTAATGTGTATAATTATTTATTTCAATATTTTAAATCTAAAATTTAGTAATATTTAACGTACTTATCCTTTAAAGAATTTTAAATGTTACGATCCGCCTCTGCTAGCGTTCTTTGCCTCGAACCCTTCATTTGCCACCCTTCTCCACTATTGTGGCCATGGAGGCCGAGGGAGGGGAGCCCCTGGCCCCTCGTACAGTTATGTCACTGCCAAGGAGCACGACTACAACCACTCCAAAAGGCCGACCTTCAAACTCTCGGAGGGCTTGCAACAGATCATCTAAGAGGAAGAGATGTCGAAGGAAAAGCCAATGGAAATCGATCCAGCAACCAACCATACGAAATCCAGTCGCACCTGGGAAACATCCAAATTTGTCTCACAAGCCTCGATCGCTCTAAAATACATCATCAACTCTCCAAGAATAGAGGATCAGAAGCAATATATGCAGGATTTTGCCCTGATAGGGAAATTTTTAGGGCTATGGCCCTCGAAAAAGGATCTGGTCAAATGGATCCATCACTGGTGGAAGCCCGAGGGCCACTATGACCTCCAACTTGGATCAAAAGGATTCTTCACCATAATCTTGCACAATCTGGAAGATAGAAACCGAATCTTTGAAGGAGGACCATATTTCTACAACTCGATTGGCCTCTTCCTTCGTTTCTGGACGGAAAGATTCAGCCCCAAAAAGGAAGATTTCACACACGCATTGGTTTGGTTGAGACTATACTCGCTCCCACAGGAATTTTTGTTGGAAGAGATCCTTGCAAGAATAGGAAACACCATTGGCATCTACGTCAAAGCTTCGGAAGCGACAAAACAATGAAGGTACACTGCCTATGCCCGCATATATGTTTATTTGAACATATCCAAACCCCTCCTCGAGGCCATCACACTGGACTATCAAGATGACGAATGGTCCCAAACCCTCGACTATGAGCACATCCCCTTTCGCTGTCGAAAATGTCTAGAGCACAGACATATCTTCTGCGAGTTCCCTTTAAATAATCCCACCAAACACTCTTGGGGATACTGTGACAATTCCAAGGATGGTTTCATCCCTATCACAGGTAGACATATGCATCAAGTCAAAACGACACCCCCTCAGCCCCCCCAGGACCCCCAACCAAGAATTCCTTCGAAGCCCTCCAAACCCCGGTCGATATACCCTCCTCCTCAACAACACCACTGAAAAATCCTGCTAAAGGCCAGAGATCCGCAAATATAGAACATTTAACCCACAATACCTCTCAACCACCACCCTCTGAAGCCTCCCTTCCAACCACACTCGGACCAGAAATAGGAGACCCAAACAGTGACCTGGAAGATCAGGAGCTAGCAGGCATCGACTTGGCACACCTGGAGAAAGCTTACCGTAAGCAACAACTATACACTATACCAAAAAACCAGCTACGTAAAGTGCACAAACTCTTTCTCAACTCCTCGAGAGGGGGATCAGTGAGAGCCAACATGAACCTTGGAATACAAAAGGGAGCTTTGAAGGATCCACGCAAACCTACAAAAGATGAGAAAAAAAGGGGTAGGAAACCGAAACATCAACTCATTCAAGACGTCCGGAACTTTCTTGTCAACTCTAGTCAGATACATCTGATCTTGGACAAATTCCCTCCCCTCCAACCCCCATCATCCTCATGAAGATGTTATCCTGGAATATAAGGGGCCTAAATGCAAAAATCAAACAAGCTATGCTTCGAGAAAGAATCAAGAAGGATCAACCAAACATACTCATTCTGTAGGAAACAAAATGCGCGGGAGAGGAGGCTTCTTCTACCCTTCAAAAGTGCTGGAAGCAAGCCAATCACATGGAAAACGACGCCAAGGGCACCGCTGGAAGTCTGGAAATGCTTTGGAATCCATCCATAGTTATGTTGGATGGCTTCTTCACGTCCAAATGGACCATCACTACCTCCTTTTGTCTCATTGGATCGAACAAACTCAAATACATCACAAATGTATACGACCCCACCAGACTAGGAAACAAGGAATCTTTCCTCAATCACTTGGATTGGTTAGCCAATCACATCGGCCCACAAAGATGGATCCTCGGTGGAGACTTCAACATAATAACAGGTCTGGAGGAAAAAAACGGGGGTACACGTACTCTGGGAAATGACAATGAGCATTTCAATCGCTTCATTGGACTTTGGAATATCATAGATGTAGGTATAGATAATGAACCTTTCACATGGTCCAATAAGCGCTCAGGAGCTGAACAGGTCTCCAACAGACTAGACCGCTTCCTTATTTAAGAAGCCGTAATGTTGGATGGTCTAGCCTGGAATGCCACGATCATTGACTCCTCGGGATCGAATCATTGGCTGATTCTCCTCACTATCAACATCAGTGTCACTCCCGGTAGAAATCCTTTCTTCTTTGAAAAATTCTGGTTGACACACCCAGACTTCCAAGCCAACATCAAGAGGTGGTGGAAAGAAGCGGCCATACCTACAGGGACTCCTATGTACAGATTCCAACAGAGGCTAAATAATCTCAAACAACATTTAAAATCTTGGAATAAATCCACCTTCGACAATATCTTTCAGGCTCAGGATAAACTCAACCAACAAATTCAAAGCCTCCAATAGTAGATCAGGAAGCAAGGCCTCACAGACTCCCTAAAGTACCAGGAAACCCAACTAAGCAACCAACTTGCAAAAAGAAGGGCGTAGGAAGAATCCTTTGGAGACAAAAATATCGCATCCCGTGGCTGAAAGAGGGGGAAAAAATACCAAATTCTTCCACAGATCCATGGTCCAACTACGCCAAACAAATCGCATTACTCACCTGGTCTCAGACCAAGGAATGAAAATTCAATAGCACGCTGACATAGAAAAGGAAATGATTTCCTACTACAAAAACCTTCTCTCAGAACCCCCTTTGGATCAGTCCCGGGAAATCGATACCATCCTCCGGAACATCCCCAAGGAGGTCATCAAAGAATAGAATGAGGCACTCATGAGACCAATAACTCAGGAGGAGGTTGATCAATCCCTAAGGGACACCCCTATAGGTAAAGATCCGGGGCCGAACGATTTCACTCCAGATTTTTTCCACCACTGTTGGAGCATCATCCATGAAGATGTTTGGGAAATAATCGAGGACTCAAGAAGATTGGGACAGGTCCTCCAGGCCCTCAATGCCACCTTTCTCACCCTCATCCCCAAGGAAAACCACACCACGTCCCCCTTGCATTTCTAGCCCATTGCCCTTTACAATGTCATCTATAAACTTCTAACGAAGGTCATTGCAACTCGCCTTAAACCCATACTATTGTTCATTATCTCGTAGAAACAATCTGGTTACGTGGAAGGCCGAAAAATTATGGACAGTGTCATCCTGGCACATGAAGTAATCCATTCGCTCCATTCAACAAAATCACCAGGTATGCTCCTAAAACTAGATCTTTCAAAAGCCTTTGATAAATTAAGCTGGAGTTACTTAAAATCTACTCTCCTTGCCTTTGGTTTTGAACCCAATTGGGTCTCCTGGATAGTCAACCTCAGCTCTATTTTCCATCCTGATCAATGGAGTTCCGTCGAGACCTTTTTCGCCTTCCAAAGGCATAAGACAAGGGGACCCGCTCTCCCCCTTCCTCTTCATAATCATGGCGGAAGGACTGGGCCGCTCCATCAAATCAACCATCTCGGACCACTCCCTCTCTGGTCTCACCCCCCATGGTATCTCACCTCCTATCTCCCACATTCAATTCGTGGTTGACCTACTTCTAATATGAGTGCCCATAGCTCGAGAATCCCTCTGCATCAAGTCTATTGTAGTGTACCCTTTCACTACCGAGGTTTCCAAACCTCTCAGTTACCATGCTATACATGCTTTTTTTTTTACATAATTCGTACAGACATTATAAGCACATGCATTTAAACAATTAAACACACATAATTCTCAGAGTAAAATATATAAGATACTGCTACAATTAAACAAGCCATAGCATTCAGCAGTAACTCATTTACACACAGCGGAAAACGTGATACTTAAACAGCACAGTAATGCCAAATGTGATAATACATAATTTAGATACTTATCTTTTAATAGCTGTAGAATTCACCAACCAAGTGCAGGCGTTCCACGAACCTCCCAGCCTTAGACCACACTGTTCTTCAGGTCAACAGTGGGTCACCCCCAAGATGGGACCGAGCTCCACCCCAAGGCAAGGAATCCTAGGCTAGGCTCAGGTTACAGGGAAGACATCGCAGAAATATCTAGAAGGATTCTTCCCAGAGATGCCATCTTACGCCCACTACTATCAAACCCTCATTCCCCATATGCCTGTTCCGCCCGGGAGTATACACCTTCACATGCCCAGTCCATCGGTGCTAACCTCCCCTTCTAGGCCTTGGCAACAGGTCGGATCAGGAAGTCTCAGAGCCTGTAGCTGGTGCTGGACACTCTCTGGAAGAAAACACTTCCCAGCAAACTCTTTCACCTAGAAAGAGTTGCTCGCAGGCCTGACAACCTGCCTCTTCAAACCACAATCACCTCCCTCACCTGGAGAGAGGTTACACATAGGCTAAGCACGAATTCACACTGGCCAGTAAGCCACGTGAAGTCCAGCACTGCGCGGACACAACATCCAACTGGGAAAACAGACACGGGCTTCCCAAACAGGCTCAGTAATCCCGAAATAGACTCATGGTTTCGGTTTCGGGATTTCACAAGGTGTACAGAGATTCCACTCACAGGCTTGACGGTTCAGAACAGAATGTACGGGCTATCTCAGAATGACACAGGCTTCTGGTTCAAGGGGTGTACGGTTCAGAAGATGCACAAGAATATCTTTGCAAAGGTTCGACCCCTTCACGCTCAGACAGTCCGCTAGAATTGAGAAGGAACCTACGCATCCGTTCACAGGAATGGGAGTGGAACCCCCAACACGACTTGCTTCGGCAGTTTTAACTACATGCACATGGGTTGACACTTGTCACCCATGAAGCTCGTTCCTTCACATTTGGAAGTCACTCGTCCTTCCAAAGAACTTAGGGTAAAATAATATGCACATGGCTCTTTTTGGAAATAATATTAAAATATTATTCCAGGCCTAATCCCCCCCTAGGCTTAGCCCCTAGGTTCAACACTCAACCCCTTTTTCCCACCTTCCAGCCCCTAATCCCTTGCCCACTTTGTGGACGCTCAGTCCCCCATCACTCTTTCATCATGGTCGGTCTGCACTTGGCGGTGTTTATATTTTATTGAAGTGCTGCATACATACAGATACAAAATCCATGCCCTTGGCCTTCAACCCTTAGGCTCTCTGGCCTAATCATACACATAAGCCTACTGGCTTATACAAAACTTGGCTCACCATCCTATAACACATATTTACAATCTCTTTCAGTTCATAGTTTACATCGGGGTTCGGCCTTGTGGACACTACATCTATCATCACCCTCTTTTGAGAAGCTTCAGGCATGGAGGTGAAGCTCTCCAAATCACAAGTCTTCTTCTTCAATACATCACTTGAGATCCAAAACCATCTCACACTTCTACTAGGTTTCACTCATAGCACCCTACCTTCCATTTACCTAGGAATCCCCCTCATAGATAACCCACTAAGAAATCATTCTTGGGACTCCTTACTTTCCAAATTCCACAAAAAACTCTCGTTGTGGACTTTTTGATCCCTCAATCTGCTTGGGCGCCTCATCCTCCTTAAGTTAGTACTTCAAGCTCTTCCAGTCTACGCCTTCTCATCTTTGGCCGCCCCAAACTTCATCCTCAATACTCTAAGAAATATCCAAAGACGCTTTCTTTGGCAGGGCACTAAAGAAGGACACAAAATGACCCTCGTAAGCTGGCAAAAAGTTTCCAAACCAAAGAAAGAAGGGGGGTTGGGCCTTAGAGACCCAACCCTTCTCAACAAGGTCCTTAGTGTAAAAATCTAGTGGAGATGTTTAAAGAGGTCCCAAGACCTTTGGGCGCACCTGTGGAGGAAAAAATACACCCCCACGACCCCGAAAAGAGAGCTCATCAGATGGAAGGGTCAAAGTCCTGGCTCACTCATCTGGAATGCAGACAGAAACAATAGGGGACTCATCACGGACCACTCTTTCTGGGAACTGCAGAGCGGAACCTCGACCCTCTTCTGGAATGAATCCTGGAAAAAACTCCCTGCCCTATACACAGATCCAAATATGAGTTCCTTCATTCCCCACACAACAGAAGCAAGCCTAATTAAAGTGTCATATTATTGGAACCCAACACGAAACAATGATATATGGTGCACCTAGGAACACTCCCATGAAGCCGTGAACATCCCCAACGAGCTAAACATCCAACCTTTGATGGCCCATCTGGACTCAAGAAAAATTCTAAGTCAACAAGGAAACGACATCCTCAGATGGGGACACACCTCCAAAGGCACCTTCAATATTCAAGAGGCCTACCAACTCAAAGTCGGCCATGGATCCCTACCAAAAGAAGAAGTCTAGAACAAGATTTGGGAAACAAAGTCTTAGCCAAAAATCATCACCTTCCTCTAGTTAACTATGCACAACAACATTCTCACTTGGGATAACTTAAGAAAAAGGGGATTTATTGGCCTTCTTGGTGTCAATTATGCGAATTAGAGGAGGAAACTCAAAACCATCTCCTAAATATTTTCTCCTACAGTTCGTGCTTATGGGATCACAATGCCAACCTCATGAGAACCACAAACATAAATCATACAGGCATAAAGGAAACTTTGGTAGGATGGCGCACCTCGATGTTTCAATCCCCTATCCTCAATAGAATCTGGTGGCTCTTAAAATATGGAAGGAAAGGAATTGACAAATTTTCAAATCAGCTACTAGGAATTGGCAGGAGGTCTGGGCCACAATTCACTCCAACATCCAAGAAATAATCTCCCTGCATCCCTAGATGGACCAGGATTCAAATTTCCCAATGAATGAGTGTATCATCCTCAACTCCTGGCAACTCCAACTCCACTCCCCACCCACCAGCCCCTGCACCAACGCCCATCGCAAGCCTAGCCCCACACTTTGGGAGGCACCAGAAACAGGGTGCCACAAACTGAATTTCGATGGGGCCTCCAAAGGGAATCCAGGACCGGAAGGATATGGAGCAGTCATCCACAACAACAAAGGAGGAATCCTCCACATTGTAGTAGGAAATATTGGGCACAACACCAATAACGTTGCGAAAATATGGGGACTCCTCAGAGGTATACATGCATCCAAAGAACAAGATTTTTTCCCCATCATTGCAGAACAAGATTCGCAAATTATCATCCATCTCCTCCATCATCTCCTTAATGGGGCAGACCCAGAGAAAATTTCCCCCAGCTGGAGACTTATGAATGGGCTTCTCATAATCAAATCAATTCTCCAGCCTAACTTGGTAATCTTACCATACCACATTATAAGATCGGAAAACCAAGTGGTCGATCTGCTAGCAAATTATGGTGTCGATCTGAAGGAAGGGGACTTTTCATGCTCCCCCGCCTCCACCTCCTCTCATCCCTTTGTGACAGCCTGCATACACATAGCCAACACCAAAGACCGACCCCCGGATGGGGTGCCACAAGGTATAATGCATGGACAGGCCACAGGGAGGCCACCTGGCTAGAAAGACAGCCAGTTGACACCCGATGAAACACGTTCCCCCAACCCATCACCTCACAGCTTAAACACAATCGTCGCCACCCATCTGACCATCCTTGCGGATAGCCTTCCACATGAGCTAGAAGCTTTACAGCATGAGAACTCCCATGGCGTCGTGCAGGTTGCCTCACCTGTCACTTCTTCTCCTCATATATGGTGGCCCTACAGCCGAGCTCGGAAGCATTCATCCTCCTTTGTTTCCCAACGCTCTCCCTCTCCAACCATCACGACTTCCTCCTCCTCTCCCTCACTGGAGAGCTCTGCATTCGACCTCACGAACCCTTCTACTCTATGCTTTCGTCCCCAAGGCACCGATAGCTCCCACCATGCCCCATTTGAGAGGTAAATCCAGGAGAAGAGATGCCTGGTACATAGCCAGGGGAAAAGAGATGCCAAATTATGACCATCCACCTGATAACATTTCTCTCTCTATCTTGGCTCCCATCATAGCTCCTCCTCCCACAGAGCGACTTCAAGAAGCCACCGAGGACCTGTCACCACTCTCA
>ML780052.1:92674-104414 GCA_009831015.1 Picea engelmannii
AGTGTGGGCCTTCCTTTAAATGATGATATTTTTCATATCTTTGATGATAATGAAAGCTCTGAAGTTCAGGAAAACAAAATAGATGTTTCAGAATCAAAGAGCCATGATAATTTGTTTAAGGGTATGCCTGTTATTACTGAAACTAGGAAAGCAGATAATTTGTTTAAAAGTATTCCTGGTATTTCTGAAACCGGGGTACAAGATAGGAAGGCCGCAGTTATTCTAATGTTTGTTCAAGGCTGCTTGGTGGAGTTCACAAGACCAGAAACTCTTAGTGGATATAATGGATGGAAATGTCCAAATTGTGCTTCTAAGCTTGTTAGTGGTTCTGATAATCTGGAAAATACGACAGAAAAGGAAGAGCAGGGTGTGCGATCTAATGGCAGGTTGAATGCAGGATCATGAAGTGGAGCTGTTTTGAATGATGCACAGGGGGTTTCATGCAGTGATGCACAGGTTCGAGCATGGCTTGTTTGGCCCACATATAAATATTAGCATATAATTTGCGAAAAATTGCGAAAATATTCGATTTCATATTCTGTAAGAAAATTTGCGAAAATATTCTATGCGCAAATTTGCGAAAATATTTGCGAAAATTCTATGCGAAAATTTGCGAAAATATCAGGTTTCATATTCTATGTGAAAATTTGCGAAAATATTCGAAACTAAATCGAATAACTTACCTCTCCCTGCGATCTTGGCGCTCTCGACCTCTCCCTGTGATCTTGGCGCTCTCGACCTCTCCAACCACGACCAGCGATTTCGGCAACACACACCTCTCGGCAACCACGACCAGCGACACACCAGCGAGACAGCGACAAACACCTCTCGACAACACAGACCTCTCGGCAACACACCAGCGACAAAGACCTCTCGGCAACACACACCTCTCGGCAACACACACCTCTCGGCAACATAGACCTCTCGGCAACACACACCAGCAACACAGACCTCTCGGCAACACAGACCTCTCGCGAGACCTCGACAACACAGACCTCTCGGCAACACAGACCTCTCGCGAGACCTCAACGCGAAGAAAAAACGTTCTAAAGCCGATGTCTGGCTAATATATAAGAAATTTTTCGGCCGAAAGATAGTTCGGTCGAACTATCTTTCGGACGAAATATAGTTCGACCTAAACTATCTTTCGGCCAAACTATATTTCGACCGAAAACTTATTGCCGGAAAGAAATTATCCGGCCGACCAAATTTCTACACGCAAATCGAGGGCGCTATTATTGCCCTGTTCGATTTGACGTTTATTTTTTCGGCCGAAAAATAGTTCGGCCGAAAATAAAATCTTTCGGCCGAACAGTATTTTTAGTTCAGCCGAAAAAATGTTTTTCGAAATTTTGGAGAGTAGATTGTCACGAAAGTGTAACCCACCTTCGTGATTCCACCCATGTTTAATGTAAATGATTATTTATTTTAATATTTTTAAATATAGAATTTAAAAAAGCTTTGTTTTGTTTACTTCATTTTTTTAAGTAAGAGATTTAACATCCTTTAATAACTTTATGTAATTAAATTGTACAATATCAATATTTAATATTAATAATTTAATATTTGAAAATAATGTTTTTAGATAATATTAGATAGTTGATAGGGATCACCATCCGTAAACAATTGCAATATTGAGCTCGCTAGCCCAGGAGTCTGCTTGTCAATTTGTATATCGTGGAACTCTGAGTGTTGTTTGGAGGACACAGAACAATAGAAGCGCAATTTTGAGCTCGCCAGCCCACGAGTCCGCTTGTCAATTTGTATATCGCGGAACTATGGGTGTTGTTTGTAGGACACAGAACAATAGAAGTGAAATTTTGAGCCCGTTAGCCCGAGAACCCGAGATCCAAAAAGTGGCTAAGTATGAAATTTAATATTTTTAAATATAGAATTTAAAAAAGTTTTGTTTTGCAATTTTTTTAAAACAAGAGATTTAACATCCTTTAATAATTTTATGTAATTAAATTGTACAATATTAATATTTAATATTAATAATTTAATATTTGGAAATAATGTTTTTAGATAATGTTAGATAGTTGATAATAAATATTTTATTTATTATTTGTATACCTCCGTAGACTTTACCAGTCAAATCGTTGGGCGGAGGGGGGTCCCTTGTCCCACAAACAAGGGGGTCTCATACATCAATTTGGTGTGGCTTGGTCGTGACCTTAAAAATAGATTATTATTATTATTCATTTTTAAAATATATTTAATTAGTAAAAATAGCAATGGCATAGAATGGATTAAGAGAAACTACAATGTTAAAAAGTAAATAAAAAGAAAGCACTGATAGAATTTGGTTGTGGCGATGTATTCTTTTGCTATTTCATTGCTACAAACGAATTTGAACTATTTAGTTTAAATGGTATTAAATTGATACACGTGAGGATATTTTGCACTTGTCCATGATAATCTTGTTCTGCAACTATAAGCTGTAATAATCTTTATGGGTAAATTAACTTTTAATTTACTCTTAATTAACTCAACAAATTAACTATTAAATAAATGATAAATACATAAAATAAAAAAACAAAAATAAAATATACAATAAAATCAATCACTTACTTTTAGGTCTTAATTTTCTATTATTTTACGGGGTCTTTGTTGAATTTAAATGTGTGTACATAATTAATATAAAAAAAAATTCAGTTACAATGTAAAACACTGTAATAGATTATTAAATAAATATTAAAATTTGCACTTTAAAACGCTTTAACTATTAAAATAACATTGAACATTGGAGTTCAAGGCCCATCCCTAAGGTAATGTATATAGCTGGTTAACATGCATTTATTAAGCGTTTTCACTTCGTTTGGATGAAAAAATAAGAAAGGGTAGAGTTTTCATAGTTTATGGTGGAAGATCTATGAAGCTCACAAACATTTCATGTTGTGAATTAATGTTAATGTGAAGTTTAGTATTAAGCATTAATCTAGTTCACTTTAATGCATTACAAATAAATCATCTTTTTTCTAAGTTTATGATGCAGGAGCATCGACTAAGGTCAGCAATGTGACCATGTTGTCACATATTGTGGTCTGAATTTAGTGATAGTTTGTGTCTTGTTTGGTTTAATTATGTAACAAAATAGTGTAGTTGTTGATCTTTGAGATAAAATAGGAATAAGTGGTTGTTTAAGAGCTCCCTGCGTGGAGATTGAGCCACCTAGTCAGGTTGTTAAAGATTGTTAGTAGTCAGTTGTCTAAATTTAGTAAAATTCCTAAATTTTTGGATTCTGGTAGTGAGATGGGGATTTCTGTTAGGTTAGCTATTCGAAAAGGGAGAGTGAGGAGAAACGGAAAAAAAAAAAGGAATCTTTGTATCTGGTAGATTTCATTTCTTCGACTGTCAGAAAATAATGAAATTGAATGGAATGAGTATTATGCACTTGCTTGTGTAAACAAATTGAGATGAGATCGATATTTTCTCGATACCCTGAAATCTATGGTAGTTTTATTGCTCGGGTGCAGGGTATCGTTAATAAAGGAACGAGTGTCATTGTTTTAACAATATCAGCAACCTAAGGTTATGGTTGTACATTGCACGCAGAGGTACAAGCAATCTATCGAGCTACAAGCAAGTGATATGGTCATAACTTCAAGTATGGATTGTGTGCTTAGAGTTTGATCCCATAGTGTTTAAAACTTCATTACATAAACTGGTAAGATTTGGGTTGATAACGCAATTGTGTCTTTGAAATAACACGTAGAAGAAAAGGTCTTGAGTGAACAGAGAACCAGCGCATGTCATTTTGGGATTTGATAGAAGAACCGATACCAATAGAGGAAAGGAACCAAATTTGGTTGTAGATTATAGTTGGTTGTCTTTTAACTTATCTTCTGTCATCAACTTTTGGTATCAGAGCAAGGACTTGCTCAACAAACCAGAGAAAGGACATGACTGTTCGAATTGGCAGAGCTCAATGTCATGACAGAGGCCGACCAACAATAAATGAAAAAGTCTTAGAAGAGATGAGGGAACTACGATCATGTTTGGAAGCTATGGAGTTGGGCAGACAGAGAGATCTAGAGGTAGGGGATGTGAGTGAGCCTGAAGAAGAAGAACAAGGAGAAGAAGAAACACCCATGCAAGAAACACCTGAATTAAGATATTTTCGATCAATTCTAGGAGAAACTTCGAGTCCAAAACCTAAGTTGCCTACCTATGAGGGAAGCCTCAATGTTGAACATCTCATTGATTGGATTAGTGAGTTAGACAAGTACTTTGAGTATGATGAAATCGAAGAGAACAAAAAGGTCAGATTATCAGTGACAAGATTGAAAGGGCATGCATCCCTATGGTGGGATAGTGTACAAGTTGAGAGGAGAAGAAAGAACAAGCCATTGATCAAGAGCTAGGATAGGATGGTGGCCAAGATGAGGGCCAAGTTCTTACCCAAGGATTACCAGCTAACTCTGTATAGGCAAATGCAGAATCTGAGACAAATATTGTTGATTGTAAGAGAGTATACTGAGGAGTTTTACAAAGTGAACCTTAGAGCTGGCTATGTATAAGGATCAGCGGAGAAGACTGCTAGATATATAAATGGGTTGAGAATGGAGATTCAGGATAAGATCAACATGATGTCTCCTAGAACAATGGAAGAGGCATACCAATGTGCCTTGAGAGCATAACAAAATCTACTAAGGAAGAAAAACTTCAATAGAGGAAGAGGTTCATCCAAAGGAAGAGGGAAAACAACTGAAAGGGAGAAATTTGCATCCCAAAAAGGAGAGTCTAGCAACTCAAATCAGCAGGAGCAACAAAACAGGGGCAATGAATCAAGAGGAGGAAGACCCTACCAAGGAAGTAGAGGTAGAGGAAGAGGCAAATAAATTGTCTTTAGATGTTACAGATGTAACAAATTGGGTCATAGATCTTTTGAATGCCCAGAGAAGGAAAACATAGGACAGAGAGGGGCCTATGTAGCTCAGAATGAGCAGCAGCAAGAGCAGTTGACAATGGCTAAAAATTTACCTGAGACTGGAGAGGCTTTGATGATAAACAAAGTCTTGTTGAAGCCTGAAAAGGAAAGTGCATAACCTGCTCAGAGGAAAGCCTTGTTTAGGACTATGTGCAAGGTCAAAGGAAAATGTTGCAAGATGGTGATTGATAGTGGGAGCACTAACAATCTGGTTCCCACAGAGATGGTGGATAAGATAAGCTTGAAGAAGAACAAACATCCAGTTCCCTACAACGTATCCTAGTTGAATAAAGGACATCAAATTCTGGTAAGTGAACAATGTGAATTCGATTTGCAAGTAGGTACTTATAAAGAAAAGATTATATGTGATATTATGCCCATGGATGTATGTCATGTCCTTTTGGGGAGACCTTGGCAATCTAACAAGAAAGTAGTGCACAATGGTAGAAGGAACTGCTATAGTTTTGATAAGGATGGAATGAAACATGTCTTAATTCCCTTACAAGAAGGTAGTATAATAGAGAAGAAAGAAACAAAAGTCTTGATGTTGACCGGCAAAAAGTATTTGCAGTAGTTTGAGGAGGAGGAAGTGAACTATGTTGTGATGTGTAAACACAAGGTAGTAATGATGAAGAATACTATTTCAGATCTGCCGAAATAAATTCAGAGAATGTTGGTTGAATTTGGTGACATAGTAGTGGATGATTTACCCAATGAGTTGCCACCAAAGAGAGATATCAGTCACCACATCAATTTCATTACGAGAGCTAGTTTACCCAACAAGGAAGCCTATGGTTTGAAACCTCAAGAGAATGAAGAGGTCAGAAATCAAGTACAAGGACTGCTAGACAAAGGGTTGATTAAGAAGAGTTTGAGCCCATGTGCAGTACCAGTAGTGTTGAGCCCAAAGAAGGGTGGTGAATGGAGGATGTGCATAGACTCACGAGCTATTAATAAGATAACCATCAGATATAGGTTTCCATTTCCCAGGATGGATGACATAATGGACTGTCTAAGTGGGGCAGCGTACTTTACTAAGATAGATCTGAAAAGTGGATATCATCATATCAGAATTAGAGAAGGGGATGAGTGGAAGACGACATTCAAGACAAATGAAGGACTGTATGAATGGTTGGTTATGCCATTTGGATTATCAAATGCTCCAAGAAAATTCATGAGACTAATGAATGAAGTCCTAAGGGATTTCATAGGTAAATTTGTGATATTTACCTAGATGATATACTAATTTTCAGTTAGTCAAAAGAAGAGCATTTGAATCATCTGAGATGTGTCTTGGAAAAGTTGCAGTCAGAGAAATTGTTGGTGAATATCAAGAAGTGTTCATTCATGAAATCTGAATTGGTATATCTAGGATTTGTGGTCTCGAAAGATGGTTTGAAGATGGATCTGGAGACGTTGCAAGCTATCATGGATTGGCCTTCACCTTGAAGCATTTTTGAGGTGAGAAGTTTCCATGGATTAGGGAGTTTTTATAGGAAATTTATAAATCACTTTAGTGGTATTTGTTCTCCAATTATTGAGACCATCAGGAAAGACAAGCAACCATTTAAATGGACAACGGAGGTAGAAAGTAAGTTTCATCTATTGAAGAAAAAGATTACTGAGGAGCCAATCTTGAGGTTACCAGACTTTGGAAAACCATTCCAAGTTGCATGTGATGCTAGTGGAGTATCCATTGGGGCAGTGCTCAGTCAAGAAGACAAACCAGTGACCTATTTTAGTGAAAAACTAAATGATGCAAAACAAAAATATTCCTCATATGACAAGGAATTCTATGCTATAGTTCAAACCCTAAAACATTGGAGACATTATTTGATGCCTAAGGAATTTGTATTGTATTAAGATAATCATGCTTTGCAATACATAATACAACATCCTAAGTTGAATAAAAAACATGCCAAATGGGTGGAGTTCCTACAAAGTTTCACTTTTATGTTGAAGCATATTAGTGGACAGTCAAATCCTGTAGTTGTTGCATTAAGCACAAGAACCTTAATTGTACAAGAAAGTCAGATACAAGTTATAGGATTTGAACATATTAGGGATTTATATGAAACTAATAATGATTTTCAGAAAGCATACAGAGCTTGCAAGAACCCTGTAGAAGTGGACAAAGAATTGTTGACTGAATATATGTTTTAGGATGGTTTACTATTCAAGGGCAGTAGATTATGTATTCCAAGGTGTTCAATGAGGGAAAATATGATTCAAGAAAAGCATAATGGTGGAATGGCTAGTCACTTCGGGAGTGATAAGACTTATGGGCAGCTGAGTCACTTCTACTTCTGGCCAATGATAAGGTCTGAGGTTGAGAAGTTTGTGAGTAGATGTAGGATCTGTCAGCATGCCAAAGGAAGAAGTCAAAACACAGGCTTGTATACACCATTGCCTGTTCCTACTAGGCCTTGGGACTCTGTAAGTATGGACTTCATTTTGGGTTTGCCAAGAACTCCGAAAGGCAGTGATTCAATCTTTATGGTGGTTGATCGGTTTACCAAAATGGCACATTTCATTCCCCATTTTAAGAAAAGTGATGCCACTCATATAGCAAATTTGTTCTTTAATGAAGTGGTGAAGATGTATGGTTTGCCAAAAATTATTGTCTCTGAAAGGGATGTGATATTCACAGGTCACTTCTGGAGGACCTTATGAAAGAAGTTAGGTACTAAGTTGAACTTCAGTTCAGCTTATCATCCACAGTCTGATGAGCAGACTGAAGTGGTAAATAGGAGTCTGGGAAACATGCTAAGAACCCTGGTTGGGGAGAATCCAAAATAGTGGGATAAAGTATTGGCACAAGCAGAATTTGCTTATGATGACTCACCTAACAGGAGAACAGGTATGATCTCATTTAAAATTATGTATAGTATGCATCCTAGAGGGGTGTATGAATTACAATATTTGGGACAGATGGAAAAGAGGAGTGAAGATGGAGAATATTTTGCAGGTAGAATCAGTGAGCTACAGGAAGAAGTTAACGAAAGGCTACAGAAAAGTAATACAAATTATAAAGCAAGAGTTGATTCTAAAAGAAGAGAAAAGAACTATGAGGTAGGAGACCTAGTATTGGCTTATCTAAGGAAAGAGAGTTTCCCTAAAGGGGAGTATAACAAATTGATACTGAAGAATATTGGACCATGTAGGATTCTCAGAAATTTTTTTACCAATGCTTATGAGCTAGAAATGCCAACAGGAATTGGCATATCTCCTATTTTAAATGTTGTTGATATTTATAATTTTGTAGCAAATGATACTGGACAGATTACAGGAGTTAAGGATCCTTATGATGAAGACTTGCAGTGGTTGAAGCAAACTCCAGTAGCACAAACATTAGAGGTTGAAGAGATCTTGGACACTAAAGTAGCAAAGAGCACCAGATAAAAGGACTATCTGGAGTATTTAGTCAAGTGGAAAGCACATCCTGTAGAGGATGCCACTTAGATGAGTGCAACAGAGTTAGAGACTAAAGGATTTTCTTTTGTTGATTTGATGAACATGGGTTCATTGATTTTCACCCTGGGAGTCTAATGCAAGAGCATCGACTAAGGCCAACAATGTGACCATGTTGTCACATGTTGTGGTATGAATTTCGTGATAGTTTGTGTCTTGTTTGGTTTAATTATGTAACATAATAGTGTAGTTGTTGATCTTTGAGATAAAATAGCAAAAAGTGGTTGTTTAAGAGCTCCCTAAGTGGAGATTGAGCCACCTAGTTAGGTTGTTAAAGACTGTTAGTAGTCAGTTGTCTTAATTTAGTAAAATTACTAAATTTCTGGATTCTGGTAGTGAGATGGGGATTTATGTTAGGTTAGCTATTCGAAAAGGGAGAGTGAGGAGAGACGGAAAAAAAAAGGAATCTTCGTATCTGGTAGATTGCATTTCTTCGACTGTCAGAAAATAATGAAATTGAATGGAATGAGTATTATGCACTTGCTTGTGTAAACAAATTGAGATGAGATTGATATTTTCTCGATACCCTGAAATCTATGGTAGTTTTATTGCTCGGGTGCACGGTATCGTTAATAAAGGAACGAGTTTCATTGTTTTAAAAATATCGACAACCTAAGGTTCTGGCTGTACATTGCACGCAAAGGTACAAGCAATCTATCGAGCTACAGGCAGTGTGATATGGTCATAACTTCAAGTATCGATTATGTGCTTAGAGTTTGATCCCATAGTGTTTAAAACTTCATTACATAAACTGGTAAGATTTGGGTTGATAACACAATTGTGTCTTTGAAATAACACATAGAAGAAAAGGTCATGAGTGTACAGAGAACTAGTGCATGTCATTTTGGGATTTGATAGCAGAACCGATACCAATAGAGGAAAGGAACCAAATTTAGTTGTAGATTATAGTTGGTTGTCTTTTAACTTATCTTCTGTCATCAGTTTAATTATCCCTTGAGTTTATATGAGGTCAAATAATACCTCAAATTTTGTTATTGATTTAAAAAATGTGTTGTTTTTATTTAATAGGTCATCAAAAAATATTGGATGGAGTTGATTTTAAAAATGTGTTGTTTTTATTTAATAGTTAATAAAAAAATATTGGATGGAGTATGAAATCAGTATGAATTAAAACTTTGGGTTAAATGTTTTGATTTAAGTGCAGGAGTAATAAAAAAAAGACAAGTCGTGTTGCCTTAAGGCATGGACTAATAAGGAGTTTACATCAGTAGACCAAGCCAAAGTAATAGCTTGGTTGGTATTGGTTTACATTGAGCCTTGTCAAGTTTATGTAAAATAATAATTATGTGTTGGAGTTAGTGTAAATATATTGTTGCTAACTTTATATAGGTTAATAGTTACTTGCTACGGTGGTTTATTTATGGGTGGAATTGTATATTTTAATTACCTAGTTAAGATACCAAGTCATTAGCCTTTTTCAATTTGTTAAAAGTATGGGTCGTCTCTTATTGTGTTATTTCAAGTGAACGTAATATATATTCATTTTTTATCACTTTTTTATTATTTGTGCATAGAGATTAAGTGCATTTATGATTTAGGTTAAATTTGGATATCTACATGGTATTAAAGATATATATAAAAAAAAAGGTGCAAGTTGTGTATAAACTAGTTTTGGAATTGAGAGTTGTGAGCTTGTTTCCTACACCATGCTAATCTAGATATGTGGCGACAAAATTCTATAGCGAACTACAACAAAAAAACATTGCACACAATAGATCCATGAAGAGGAGGGCTTGATTGCGATATGAAGAAAGGCATAATCTACAACAACAAAAAATTGGACCTACAAAGTCATGGAGCAACAGATCCACATAGCCATGATCCACAAATGAAGCACCTTTCTTTTTGGGTTGAAGTAGTGAATTGTGCAAAGTATATCAAAATCACATGCCTCATGGGGAAGCATTGAATATAACTTTAAAGGAAGCTTGGGCCCATGTTAGGCCCAATGTTTCTTCTTTCATAATATTTTGTAGTCAAGTATAGACCCTAATCGAAAAACACAAAGCTATGGAGAAGAAGAGCCAACCATTGACTTTTGTTGGTAATTGTGAGGATATGAAAGCATACATATTATTTGATCTTGTTTCTTAAGATATCTTGTTTTGAAGATTATTCTCTTTCATGAAAGCTTCAACCTAATAGTTTCTCCTAATCCTCCCATATATTGCGTTGCAGAAGATGGTGAAGATCACGTTGAAATTTATGTTTTTGGAGAGAAAGAAGATGATGAAAATTGTGTTGTCATAGATCACACCACTGGTGCTAAAAATATGTCCAAAGCTACAAATTAGTGAGAATAAAATCTACCAAGAACACCACTTGATGAAGGATAAAATTTGAGAAGGAGCCTTTGTTAATGAAAAAGTCATGATAGGCATGGCTATGAGTCATCTGATTTTAGTAAATTTTTCACTAGATGACACTATACTCATTCACAAATAGTTGAAGTCTTTCTTTTTAGTCACACCATTTTGGCTAATCCACGACATTTTTTTTTTATGTTGTTGAGATGCCAAAATAGGATGCTTCCATGATAGAGGAGTATTCTTCCTTGTTGAAGAATCACACAAGTGATATTGTTCCTCTTCCAAAGGGACATAAGATGGTTCGTTGTAAATGGATCTATATAACCAAATATGCAACAAATGGCTTTATTGACAAGCATAAGGCACGTCTTGTGGCCAAGGAATTTTCAATGGTTGAAGGAATTGATTATTCAAGTATCTGTGTTCATGTTACCATGATGGATTCTATATGTCAATTTATTTCTCTTACCCATTTCCAATGTTGGTTAGTGTATCAGATAGATGGGAAGAGTGCTTTTTTGCATGGTGATTTACATAAGGAAATCTACATGGAGAAACCTTCTAGTTTTGCACAAGATCCTTCACAAGTTTGTAGGATTCATTGTTCATTGTATGGTATCAAACAAGATCCCTAAGCTTCCTATGAGAAGATGGAAAATTCTCTAATTACTTTAGGTTTCAATTGTTAGAAAAACAGGATCGCGGAGCAATAAAATAAAACAAATGCAGAAACAAAACACAGAAGACACACAATACAAGAGAGACACAGATTTACGTGGTTCACCCAGTGTGGGCTACGTCCACCAGAGAAATTGCCAGGTCCTTCCTTTATTATTATCCAGCAAATGAAGGGATACAACCTACAGCAAAACCCGTTGTAACTTCCTCTTCTTTCTCTCACGGTCTCCTCTCTCAGAATACAATATTCACCATCATCCATAGCCGCAATACATTTCCCTCATAAAAGAGGGTTGCCTTCTAGGGCAAAAAACCCTAACATAATCTCTAC
>ML780052.1:118301-147648 GCA_009831015.1 Picea engelmannii
GGAGGGCCACCAATATAAGTTCCAAGGCATCACCGTCGGTTCACCTGAGATCATTAGTTCCCATCGCATGGAAAAGCTGCTAAAAAAGGGTCATTCTGGTGTTATCGCCCAACTCCATGCCATACAAGCAACAGAGACACCCTTGGTACCGCAAGACCTCCAAGCCATCCTTTATAAACATCAATTGGTCTTTTCCACTCCCCAAGGCCTCCCTCCTTCCCGTGGTGTTCATGATCATTCCATTCCCCTTGTACCTGGAAGCCTTCCTCCCAATATCCGTCCATATCGTCACCCCTTTTCCCAAAAAATGAAATTGAGAAAATGGTCCAGGAACTCCTTAATGCAGGCATTATCTTCCCTAGTACGAGCCCCTACTCGTCTCCTGTGGTCATGGTCCTGAAGAAAGAAGGTTCTTGGCGAATGTGTCCCGACTTCCATGCCCTCAACAAACTTTTCATCAAAGACAAATTCCCCATTCCTGTCATTGATGACCTCTTGGATGAATGAGTGGCGCCCAATTCTTCACTAAACTGGATCTTCATTTGGGCTACCACCAAATATGTATGAAAGAGGCAGACATTCCCAAGACTGCCTTTAGAACTCATGAGGGCCACTATGAGTTTTTGGTCATGCCCTTTGGCTTGTGTAATGCCCCATCCACCTTCCAAAGCCTCATGAATCATGTCTTCCATCCTTTTCTCCGCCATTTTGTCTTAGTTTTCTTTGATGATATCCTCATCTATAGAAAAACCTGGACAAACCATCTTTCTCATGTGGATCGAGTTCTCCATCTACTCTCCCAGCACCAAATTTTCCTGAAACAGTCTAAATGTGATTTTGGCACCTTAGAAGTAGAATACTTGGGTCATCTGGTTGGCAAATATGGTGTCAGGGTGGCTCCTAAAAAGATTGAAGCTATGCAAGACTGGCCTCACCCAAAGACTCTTAAGAGCTTGAGTGGATTTCTTGGCTTAACAGGGTATTATCACAAGTTTGTTAAGAATTATGGGAAGATTGCAGCACCTCTCACTGCTCTCCTCAAAAAGAACTCTCTCACTTGGACTCCAACCGTTGCTCAAGCTTTTTAGACCTTGAAGATGGCAATGTGCACCACTCCAGTCCTCGCCCTTCCCGATTTCACAAAGACCTTTGTGTTGGAATGTGATGCCTCAGGGAAAGGAATTGGTGATGTCCTTATGCAAGAGGGTTGACCTTTGGCCTTTACCAGCAAGCAACTATCTAAAAGAAATCTTGGCAAATCTATCTATGAAAAGGAAATGTTGGCTATTTTGCATGTCATGGATCTGTGGCGTCCTTATCTATTGGGGCAATGTTTCCAAATTAAGACAAACCATCAAAGCCTCAAGTATTTTTTGGAACAACACATTTCCTCCCTAGAACAATAAAAATGGGTGACTAAACTCTTTGGATATGATTATGAGATCATTTACAAGAAAGGCAAAGACAATGTGGTTGTGGATGCACTTTCCCGAAAATATGAAGACGAAGGATCCCTTTTTTCTCTTTCATTCATTGTACCAGATTGGCTCCAAGCCGTTCGCCAGGAATGGCTACAAGATCCCAAAACTTCGCAGTTGATCCACGAATTGCAGTCCAAGGCTCCAACTTCCCTAGGGTACTCTTGGATCCATGAGAAACTTCGATACAAAGGCCGTTTGTATTTAAGTAAACAATCAAAGCTTAAATCCATGGTACTTTCTGAGCTTCGTGCTACACCCACAACAGGGCACTCCGGGTTCACCAAAATCTATGACAGGGTCAAACGTTCCTTTTTCTGGGATGGTATGAAACATGAAATTCGTAATTTTGTAGCTGAATGTGATGTGTGTCAATGCAACAAGGGAGAAACAGTCAAATCGTCAGGCACACTACAACCGCTCTCGATTCCACCTACTATTTGGAAGGATATCTCTATGGATTTTATTACTGGCTTACCCAAATCGGGAAATAAATCCCTCATCATGGTGGTTGTTGATCACCTTTCTAAGTATGCTCATTTCTGGGCTCTTCAACACTCGTTTACAGCATCCACGGTGGCTCAAATCTTCATGGATCAGGTCTTCAAGCTTCATGGCATGCCGCACTCTATTGTTTCTGGTCGCGACCCAACTTTCACAAGAAATTTTTGGCAAGAACTGTTCTAGATACAAGGCACCGAATTGCATCTCAGCACAGCTTATCATCCCCAGAATGATGGCCAAACGGAAGTTGTCAACAAGTGTTTGGAAACATATTTGAGGTGTTTTGCCTCGGAAAAGCAAAATCAGTGGGCTCAATGGTTACCCCTAGCTGAATGGTGGTACAACACTTCATACCATACAACTACATGCATGACTCCTTTTGAAGCGGTATATGGACATAAGCCACCTTCAGTTCTCTCATACTTACCGGGTGGCTCGAAGGTCCAGGCGGTTGACCTAACACTTACAGATCGAGAGGCTATTCTCCATACCCTCAAAGAGAATTTGGTCATGGCACAAAATCACATGAAGCAACAAGCAGATCAAGGTCACTCTGAACGTCAATTTGTAGAAGGGGATTAGGTGTTTCTTTGACTGCAACCTTACAAGCAAACTTCCCTCAAGACTGAGCATTTTCAGAAGCTAGCGCCCAAATTTTATGGTCCTTATACCATATTCAAGCATGTGGGACAAGTCACCTATGAGTTATCTTTGCCCAACAATTCGAAGCTATATCATGTTTTTCATGTTTCATTCTTAAAGAAGGTGATTGGAGCTAAGTGCCAAATTCAAACCAACCTTCCAAAGTTAGCTGAAGAAGGATCCATTTGGCTACAACCAGAAGTAGTTTTGGACCAGCATGAGCATCGCCTACGTCAGAGAACCATCAAGGAAGTGCTAGTACAATGGAAAGATACAACTCCAGCAGACGCCACTTGGGAACCAGCTACCATTCTGCAGCAATTTCCTCATCTCAAGCCTTGAGAACAAGGTTGTTTTTAAGGGGGCGGACATGTTAGGGTCCTAACCCACACATAGGTAGAACAATATATTCGGATGTGATAAAGGTCAATATTAATAAGGCCTTTCAATAAAATAGAATAAGGCGGATGTAAGAAGACCTAATAGAAGCTTCCGCTTCTAGAAGGATCTTCCTCTAGATGCTTCTTTTTAGTATAAATATGAGTCAAGGGTATGAGAACCCTAGCTTGGATATTATTGTAATAGAGCTCTCCTCAACTGGAGGTTGGCCCCTCAAAGAGGCCCATGAACATTGCTTTCAGATTCAAAGTGTTATTTCTGTTGTTATTCTTATATCATTTCAGTGTTATTGTGGTGAATTTTCTGGTTATATTGTTGTTATTTTGCCATTACTAGCATTTTATTTCAGTTCTGCATACATTTTATTTCTGGTATATTACACACTTGCGGGAATTGAACCTGGTTGGGGGGGAAAACACCCCTCAACACAAAACACTTGGGATAAATCCAATGGACTCTCTCTCCCTCTATATGTGTGTGTGTGTGTGTGTGTGTGTGTGTGTGTGTATTAGGGAAAAAAGTTTCAACTGAATTGATAAGTTTTGCAATATAAAATTTAAAGAGTTATGATTAAGAAAAAAAACTATATGGCGATCTATTATTCTATACTTACACAAGTATTACCTTACAAATTGACTTATGAAAAAGATGATAAGACAAATCATAATCAAACTAGAAAACAAATATTGAGTAAACATGCTTTTATGGGGTAACTTCTACTCACTACAACAAAGTCTCCATAGAAAGTTCAACAATATCCCTTTCCAAATCTCATGGCTCTATAACACCAATTTCATTCATAGTAGTAAGCAATCTTGAGGGAATATAACCCACGATATATGTTCCCTCTTCCTTCACCTCAACAAAAGTAGTGGAGTATTCTCCAATAGTCATGTAAACTAGAGGTAGAGGGGAAGAAGAAACAACATGTGAATTATAAACATGTGCCACCACTCTATTAACTAGAGAAGACAAAGTACCCAATTTTTTTTTATATCCAAATCCTTGATTCCTCAAGTTTCCATAATTGTAGTTATCTTGCCCCAAAATTCTTGAAATGCCATCAAATTGGTAGCACTTATAATTATATGTATCTATATTTCTCCCAATTTTCTATTTGTATTTTTTCACTTTAGTCCTCTTGCCAATTATGAATGCCATAGACAAAGCCTTTACTTTTCCTTATTGGATCTCCCATTTGAGCACCATACTACCACCTAAGCTAAGCAAGAAATCAATACTCAAACTAATGAAGAGTTCCATTAAAACTATTGATGATAAACCACATGTAAGTGGTAGCTTGGTGGTTATACCCCTCTTTACCTCATACGCTTACAAAGAATTAACTCAATGTGGAATGAGATTTGATTCACCCGTCATTTTGTGATGTGTATGCATACACATGTTTGATGAATGGCTCCTTGATCCAATGGAAATTAAAGTCATGGGATGGATTTCAACAAAATTCCCCACCCCCCTCCCCTCCTTTAAGTTCTAGCATTCCTTCAATCAGATGGACCCCATTATTAGCTTGATGGTTTGCATTTTTGTTTTGAGACCTTAACATGATAGAATTCCAAGATGGCAGATGAACTTATAAAAGCATGCTAGGGTGTTTGTGGTGGTTTGTAGATTTTCTAACATCGCCCTTTCTATGCCTTTCTCCAAGATCATCACAACATAGAAAATAACTAAGTTATTCTTTAGATAGATATAGTCTCAATTTGGGTTACCTCTCAATGTTATCATATTTGATTATAGGCCCATTTTCCTAGACATTTTTGGAAGACATTATGGCATCTCTTGGATTGAAAACTCCAATATTCAATTTCCTTCCACCATTAGAAAAATAGATATATATCAGTTTCCAATCACACATTAGTGCAACTCTCCACATTTATTATGCATGGAATACACAATGGGATAAGTCTCTCAACATTGTCCAACATTGTTACAATAAAAAGAATGCACCCTCCAATCATGCATTCACCATTTGAGGTGTGCCATGGATACAAATCATGATCCAAGAGGATCCCCACCGGTCTGATGGCCTTGATCTATGCAGAAAAATTAATGCCCAAATCAATTTTAAAATAGAAATGGCCACAACTTATGATTTGATCTTCGAAGGATCTTCTTCCAAAAATATGTGAGGTCGATCTTATGCCAAATAGCAAACAATGAGGGAAAGCATCAGGTTGGGTTATACTTTGGACACCACGTAATGGTATTGACCCATTCTAGACAACATAAATTACTTTGGAAGTAAATGATGTGTATAAATGTCATTGGAGGGGTCAATTTGGAGGGATTCAACCCCCATCCTCATAACCGCCCTAAAAAAATGTTATAAAAGAGAAACCATGAGTAGAGAAAACTCCATCCAGGTTTTATAAGTGAAATACATGCCCTTTTGTTTAGGCTCCAAGATGGATGAAGAGTATAGCCAGACAAAGTCATGTACAAGGGTTGATTTGAGGCTCTGTTAAACCCAACATGTATAGTGCCCTTGTCATCCCTGATTTTCATATCACTATGGAGTATTTGATTTCCTCTATCGTTGGTTGCAGAGGAGGGAAATCATGTATTCATTTGTAAGAAGAATCCATTGTAGCTTTCTAGAAGAACATTAGAGATAGTTTTTGCAGATTGAGGCCATTTTATGATGTAAAAAATGCATGTTTCATCTTTTTAATAGATCAAATTGTTAATTGAAGCAGACCTGGAGGCATATCCCATGAGGGTGAAATCCATTATTAACTTGTTGAGTATTTCCTTCATTTTCAGTTCTTATTTTTAAATTTTAGTCATTGAATGATGTTTTTAAATTAATTAATCCAATTTTAATCACAATTCCAGGAAAGTTGAGAAGTTGTTTAAATGAATTTGAAATAGTGGTTTTAAAATGAAACTTTTAGCACTAATTTCATATCAAGTTTGGTATCCGAGTAGTTGATCAATGATATGTTTATTTGTATTTGCATAAGTGTTGGTGTTGAATGATAAATAGGTCTAAGCTCAAGCAAGGAGAAGGTTCACTTGAAGAGTACAATCCTGAGATTGGTTCGAGACGTGCATTCCAACATCAAGAAATGGAATATTTAAGAGAATAAAACCTCTTTGTATCTAAAAGGATGTTTTGGAAAGCCTTTATGGATGTAATGACCCACGTTGTTATGACAACATGTGACGCATAACAAGTGCATTTTTTTTTAAGCAGGAAAGTAATAACAACAACAATTAATCAACATAGCTTGACGACAAACACACCACACACAATTTAGGCAACAAACAACATAACGACCTAGCATACTATCACATCATCCAGTTGGATGCAACATACGAAAATCAATCAGTCAAAAATAAAAACGACTACTCCCCCGTCCTACCGTGCAAGGTTAGGACCTACAGAACACATAAGAAACGCTCAAGCCTAGGTTCCCATCGATTTTGACCATTTAAGGTCTCAAGGTCGGCGACTGTTCTGAGGAACAAGGAGGTGTCTACACCCCACCCGATACAAGCAAGACCAAGCCTACTAAGCTAAAGGACAACATCAGATCAATTACACACAACTAGCATTAATGAACAAGTAACTAGAACCTTCACGGCAAGCGAGAAACAAAAAGCATTAACGTTACAGTACAATGTACAACACATCAACTACAAGTAAGCAACATCATCCTCATCGGTAAGCACAAGACCCAATGCCAAGTTATCACATTTGCTTAGCGATCAAGTGCGCAATGCTACACCCATAAGGAATCATAACTTCTTGTTCTTGAACCTTCACTTAAATTTATGTATTATGACATTAATAGATAGTCACCATTTCCATGAAAATTTAAACAAACATAAACTTAATATCAAGAATTTCTAATTAAAAATTGAACATCATTAACTTTTCAATCATTAAAACTTCACGATCTTTACAAGCTAGTCACCGAAAAAACTTTACATCAATCATGGATTATGCAAAACTACAACTTCTTACATCTTGTGTCATTTATCTTCATACTTTTATGATAAGATTATATCCTTAAGTCATATAACATTAATATTTTTTAACAACCCTTCATAAATTATTGAATAATTTAATTACTACTATCCTGTCACACTTCATCATTACAATCAAGAGCCTCCATTACATTCAAGAAAACATAAGTTATGAGAATCAAGAACACATACTTCCTTATAACCTAGGAATCTCCGTTAAATTCCAGATAACATACATCATTAAAATCAAGACAGCTATAATGCCATCCCTTCACAAGTCCCTATGATTATACCCTAAAACTTTTCAATCCCTAAAGCAATCATATTGACTAAATAATACTACAATCTACTGTATGGTTAATTAGTAAAATTTGCAAGATAAAAGAATCCAGATAACATACATCATTAAAATCAAGACAACTACAATGCCATCCATTCACAAGTCCCTATGATTATACCCTAAAACTTTTCAATCCCTAAAGCAATCATATTGATTAAATAATACTACAATCTATTGTATGGTTAATTAGAAAAATTTGCAAGCTAAAAGAAGGTAGCTATCCCTTCTAGATACATTAATCAAATAAATAAATTAAAAAGAAAAATAATTGGCCACACAACGATAATTCGCATGGTCTATCTACAGAGTTGTTGACAAGTGTATGATCCAACAGTAAAATGGGCAAGAAGGTCGTATCAATGTATCTTTAATTAATCCCGTTTAGAGGTAAATAAAAAAATGTTGTGTTCTAAGCATCAATGTAAAAATTAGATTTAATTACAAATACCATGAATGCGTTAAATAAATAAATAATATAAAATAAAAAGCGCATGATAATTTATTTAATTACATCATAAGGAATTTAAATAAAACTCAACAAGTAATTATTAAATGTTGCGAAATGAATATTAATAAAAACCCTACACCCAAATTAACAAATAAGTCATAAACTGTATAACACACTGCCAAAGAGATTTATAAACCCTGCATAAAAAGTAACACTACGCAAGTAGATTTCTTAAACCACAACCTAAAGAATTAATATAAGATGCATCAAAACTTAATAAACGTTGCAAACTGGAAACTATCAATACCTTGCACGATGATTCAATACTGCAGTCGAGGCAGTGGTAACACAAGAGCGTTCACCTGCTATAGGAAAGGTTTGTGGTCGTCCTACTAGAAGTCTGGCAGCGAGGAAGGGTTGCGCTAGAGCCGAGATCTCTTACAGCGCGAATCGTGGAAGAAAACTGAAATGAGGCGAATGAATGTAGAAATATTAAAATCTCATACCTTAATAACTTCTACTAGCAATACCTTAGCACAGAAACGCATGGAGGGGTTCATAGAACACAGAGATAGAAATGCACATATATTTGGTTTTAAGGGAAACGTGGGTAGCAACCCGAAATCGGGCAGCTCGTAGGTCAAACGCAGAGAAATAACCACAATAAATACCTCACAATCTCATACAAAAAGACGACAGGTGGGCATTGTAAGGGGCAGGTGAAAATGATACGGGAAAGACAAAAATAAAGGAGAGAGGACATATATTTTTTTCGCTTTGCAGATCAAGCCCATGACAGTGAGACTCCGACCAACAATAATCCTTTAAGATGTAAATACGATCATGCTGTCCAATAGTAAGGCACTTGCCTTCAGCTCCTCACTACCCTATGAAAAAATTAAAAACAAATGAAATAATTCAGGTGGGTCTGAGAAAAAATCACAATAGGAAACCGAGACACCTCAGCGCTCCCAATCCATTTAGGTGAGTATCGAAAAGTGAAAGGATAAAAAGGATTCTGTGAAGGAATGAACTGGGAGATCTCCTCACCGTTATTGATAAATAACAAAAACAAGAAATCTAAAACTAAACATACAGTTGTTGTCGCATAAAATTACAACGGTAAGGACCATTCCGCCTGTGCTACAGAAAGTAAAATACAGAAATAAAACTGGGATGGACAAAGCTGGTTGCGCTATTCGAATTAAAATATAAAACTAAAGGGCAGTCCCTTAAGCAATGAAGACAATAAACTACTGATAAAAATTTCTCCAGAGCGAATCATGAAGACATATCAATAAAAACTCACGGGTCATACAGATCAATCTTATAAAAAACAGAAGCAGCCAAATCATCCGATCGCTTCTAAATACTGGCATTCCAAGACGGCATAGAAACAAAAATTTAACTACCTTTCAACAAAATCATACATGTGCGCTATCGCCCAGATAAATATTCATATGCAGAAATTAAACAAATCTTTTTCTTTTGGCTCATCTATGCATGCATGCTTCGACGTTACATAAATGCATATACATGAGATTAACTACTATTCGATACAAATTATACACGTGTACCGTAGCCAAATGCAATGCTCCATAGTCGTTTTCCCGTGCGTGCTTTGTCCATCTCTCGCTTGCCAACCAATGAGATCTCATTGGTACCTCCCAGCCAATGCTAGGGGTACTCATCTTCCTCCTGATCCCGCAAGCCGCAAAGGGGCCACACACACAATACCAGAGAATGCTAACTCCCATCTCACCTGGCAAGGTCGAGCTACCACTCGTTATCCGAGCTGGGTATCCCAACTCCCACAAGAGAAATTCAGTCAAGATAAAATTTCGGCAGCATAACCTTACGCAAGAAAAAAAAATGTGATCCTTACTCCTCCTCCGCCATCTTTTTTATAGAGTTTCTTATTCATTAGTTTTCCAAACTCTCATTAGATTATTTTTATTAAATTTAATTAGGACAAACCTCCCCCGTACACATGTCGCCCGATCCTCTAGTTGCACCAGAAAATCAATTTATTTATTAATTAAATTTTCCTATTTCCCTCACCCACCTAAAAGCATTGCTAAAAACATTCCTCGGTGTCCCATTATTCCCTTACAATTCTTAAATGACTTACGCCTTACTTAAATCCTAGTTGAGTTCATAAATAGAAAGTTCCAAAGGCTAGATTCCTTATTAAGTTAGACATTCCCCTTTTTCTTTAAGTTTCCCCCTTTTTAACTAAGTTCAGAATTAACAAGTTTAGACAAACAACCATTTATCCCCTTTTAATAATTAAACCTTCATTAAAAATATTACTTTAATTGATAAAACTTGAATTTTCTTTACCCCTTTCTTGTTATATGTCGAATTAGTTTTTTTTTTGTTCAGAGTTTTTACTTAGACCTAGGTTTTAAATTCACTAGGCTTGGCGACAGTTCTTAAGGGGAAATTTGTTATTAAACTTTACTCATCACATCATTCATTTTAAGGCTGATCAGGTCCTAAGGAGGCATAGTTTTCTAGGCACTAGGTTTATTAACTTACCATAGTTAAAATTGTGACGTTCCCTTCAGGACGCACTACGTGCTCCAAGGGTGCCACTTGCCTCTTTCAGTTTTATTCGCGCAATGTGCCCTTCAAGATGCATTACATGCTCCAAGGGTGCCACTCGCCTCTTGACTAAATTTGGTAGACATCAAACCCCTGGAGTCAATACTCTGTCAGGTGATGTCATGGGAGACTAAGGGCCTCTAAGGAATAAGGGCCCTGCCTTATTGCGCACCCCTTAGAATCATCGTGAGCGACTGTCACAGCCTTCCCTCATGGCATCATGGGTCTTCTCGAACTAGGTAATCGTTAACCTACAGTTCGAGCCACGACGGGAGTGGTAGTAGGTTGTGGCAGGGCTGCTGCCACACCTCTCCCTCGATGTCTCTGGTTTTCGTGTGTGACCCATTTACTCCAAATGTGAGTCTGGTCGACAAGTTATCGTCAACCTGCATCCATCAACGAAATATGTCAGCAATAACAATCAACCTCATAATATCTAATCATATGTACATATGTCACATCAACAACATTCAAACCCTAACAGTCCACTCCCTCACTCGATCTGGAGTCCAAGGAGTTTCATCGATGTCTCGACATCCTCTAACGTCCAAAGTCCTACACACTCAAGAGAACCCAGTCAATAGCACCAGTCGATGTAAATACAACAAAAATAACATATCATCAAATCCACAATATCTCATAATCATAATCAAAACAGACAATAGTTTAATGACCTGGATCACTTGCACACAAGTGTCCTCAAAGAATAAGTGCGCGCAAGAGCGGGATGTTACAATGGAGATGAAACCCATGGTGAAATAATTATATTGGGAACAAAAGAAGAACAAATAAGGCCCAAGTTAAGGTAAAGGAGAAGGAGGTGGTCGTGATCCTCCTAAAACTCCTCCATCTCCATCCTCTCCTTCAAATTCAAGTCCTTCTTCAATTCCACAGAAAAAACAACTAGAGAAAGATGATTCTAATTTTCCTTAGTTGAAATTAGACATGAAATTTGATTTTCCAATATATAATGGAGATCTTAATGCAGAGAAACTAGATAATTGGATCAAGCAAATTGAAGTATATTGCAAGGTTCAAAGAATTGTGAATGGAGAATAAAAAGTCCTGCTAGCTACTCTTTGACTGGGAGGCACAACATTTATCTAATGGGATAGTAAGACTTAAGAATAATAAAGGTAAAATGGTATCTTCTTGGTATGAATTCGCAGCTGCATTAAAGAAACAATTGTATCCTTTAGGGTATATGCAACAAGCAATAATGGATTGACATAATCTAAGAAAAACTAAAGGATAGAATGTGCAAGACTATACTCAAGAGTTTAGAAAGAGGGAATTAATGTTGGGAATTCCTCTTTATATGCAAGAAAATATTTGAAGTGTATTGGTGGTTTGAATAGTTATTTAATACATACTATTCTTATGTTTAACCCAACTAATATTGATGAATTTTGTGTCCAAGCCACTCATATTGAGTGAAGGGAAAAGAGTGTCCGTGACAACTTTTCAAAGAAATCAATTCAACCAGTTTTGGGAAAAAATAAATTAGGAAAGGGTAAGATGAAAATAACAACTATAGTGAGAAAGAAGATGAGAAGCCTTCATGTTCACATTGCGAAAAGGAAGGACATGATGATTCCAAGTGTTGGAAACTTCATCCAAAACTAATACCAAAGAGGTTTGGAAATAAGAAGGATAAAAAGAAGGCCACTGCTACAATCCAACAAGATCTTGGATTAGATTTAGGTGATGACACCAACATCATGGCCATGGGAATACAATACCTACATATTCTTTTGCTAGTTCTAGTTCTAATACTCACTCTTTAAAATTTGAAACTATGCATGGTGAGAGGAAAAGAAGTGAGATATTCCATATTAGATTCATCTCAAAACATACAAAATTTGATACACTCTTTGATAGTGGTTCGCAAGATAATATCATTTCTGAAAAAATTGTTAAGACATTAGAAATGGAAACTAAGCCTCATCCAAAATCTTATCCTTTAGGATGGGTATGTGAACATCCTAAGTTTTAAGTTTCTTAACAATGTAAGATCATATTGCAAATCACCGCTAAGTTCATAGATGAGGTAGAATTATATGTCGTACCACTTGATATTTGTGGAATTGTTTTGGGAATTCCTTATTTCTAGGACATGAAAACTATATTCTACAGGGAGGAGAACAAGTATCATACTACAAAGGATGGGATTGAGTGTAATGTAAGATCCCATCATGAGAAGAACAAATTGTCTCTTGTTCCTATAGCACAAACGAAAAGGCTTGTAAATGCAAGAAAAAAAATTGCACTCATGATTATAAAAGTTAAGGATGATGATAAATCCAAAGATTTCAAAGGGTGTGATCCTAAAAATAAATATGAATTAGTTAAGATTATTTATAACTATGATGAGGTGTTTCAAGAACCACAAGGATTGCCTCCAAGGACAGAGATACAACATGAGATCTAGTTGCAACAAAATGCACATCTTTCTAACATTGGCATGTATAGGTTATCTATGCTTGAGAATTACGAAATAAATAAGCAAGTTCAGGAGTTTCTAGAGAAAGGATTCATCCAACCAAGTAATGGGAATCGCCGATTATGTTGGTACCAAATAAAAATGATACATGGAGAATGTTTGTGAATTTCTGGGCATTGAAAAAAATTATGGTGAAGAAATGTTACCCTCTTCCTCGTATTGATGATTTGTTGGATCAATTGAAAAATGCAACTTATTTCAATAAGTTGGACTTAAGAAGTGGTTATCATCAAATAAGGATTTTTGAAGAAGAATTTGGAAAATTGCTTTCAAAACAAAACAAGCTTGATTTGAATGGTTGGTTATGTCGTTTGGGATTTGTAATGCTCCCACTACTTTCATGTGGGTTATGAATGATGTATTTAAGCTATATTCATAGATTATTTTGTAATGGTATACTTAGATGATATACTAAATTTTAGTAAAAGTTGGGAAGATCATGTAAAGCATGTTAGGAAAGTCTTAGATGTTTTGAAAAGGGAAAAATTGTGCATAAATATGCCAAAATGTGAATTTGGGAAAACATCTTTAGTTTATTTGGGCTATATTGTAGGGGGTGGTGAATTGAAAATTGATCCCTGTAAAGTTGAAGCCAATATGAAATGGCCTAAGCCTAGTAATGTAATAGAAGTTAGGAGTTTTCTGGGGGCAGTTCAGTACTGGAGGAAATTCATTGATAACTTTTCTTTTATTGCATCTCCTTTACATGCTTTGACAAGTACTAAGAAGGTCTTTCATTGGGGAGGTAAACAACAAAAATCCTTCGAGACCTTGAAAGAAAAGATCAGTACAACCCCATTTCTAGCATTACTAGACTTAAAACAACCATTTGAGATTGAAACTGATGTCAGTGATTATGCCATGGGAGAAGTATTAATACAAAGGAGGAAACCAATATGTTACCATTCTGAGACCTTTACTGGCGTGGTAAGACATTATCCTACTTATGACAAAGAATTGTGTGCTTTGGTTCAAAGTGTGAAGAAGTTGAAACATTATTTGATGAGCAAAGAGAAAATCATCCATATAGACCATAAACCTTTGCAGTATCTCCAGTCACAAACCAAGCTAGAATAGTCATGTCATTCCTGGTGGATGGGATTCTTGCAACAATTCCATTTGTTCATAAAGTATAAGAAAGATATACAAATCAAAGTTGTTGATATGTTATCAAGACCTTCTGTAAATGCATCCATTGTTTTACAACATAGTTCCTTAGCTCATGAAAATAATATTAAACAATATGCCAGAGATGAAGATTTTAAGGAAGTATATGAAACCCTAATCCATGGTAAGAAAGTGAAATAATTAGATTATCACATACATGAAAAATTTCTATATCATCTTGGTAAATTATGTATTCCATGGGATGAAAGAGTGCATGTAATCATAGAAGAACATAGTTCTCTTACATCTGTTCATTTTAGTGTAGGAAAAACAATAACTAAGTTACGATGATATTGTTATTGGCCTTGGATGTAAGAAACTGTGTCCAAATATGTAAAAGGATGTGCCATGTGTGCCACTAGAAAACCAAGTAACAAAAAAATGGGTTTGTATGTGCCACTTCCTATACCTTCTCATCCTTGGAAAAGTGTATATATGGATTTTGTAAGGGATTTGCTTATGTCTTGGAAAGGTCATGCTTTTCTATATGTTGTTCTGGATAGATTTATAAAAATGTGTGTTCTGGTGCCTTGTAAGAAACACGTGACAAGAGAAAATATTGCACATTTGTTCTTCCAACATGTTTGGGTTCATTTTGGTTTTCTCTCATCCATTATATTTGATCGAGACTCCTGCTTTCTTGGGGATTTTGGTCAACTTTGTTGGGGTTAATGGACACTAAGCTTTAAAAGAGCATTGCTTTCCATCCACAAACTGATGGACAACTGAAAGTGGTCAACAAGACAGTGATACACTTACTCCGAGGATATTGTAACAAGTGTTCTAAGCTTTGGGATGAACAATTGTATTATGTATAGCATGCCTATAACTATGTGATACACTGTTCTACATAGAGGTATCCTTTCGAGACATGTTTTGGATATTTGATAAGTCTCCTTTAGACTTCACTTTTGGGCGAGATTTAGTGGCAGATGGACATAATGATGCAAACAAAGCCAAGAAGTTCATCCAAAAGATCTAGTTGGTTCATCAAGTAGTACAGGAGCAGTTGGAGAAGAGCCAAGGAAAGTATAAGACTAGGCATGACAATCATTGAGTTGATCATCACTTCCAAGTTGGAGATTAAGTTTGGCTATAAATTAGCAAAGAAAGCCTTAAAGGTGAAGGTAAAAATCTCAAGCCAATAAAGTATGGCCCATTTAAAATTTTGGAAAAGATTGGTGACAATGATTTTTTATTGGAGTTACCTCCATTTATGTATTCCAGGGTTAATTTTGAAAACTTGAAACTATATGAGTCTCCTATGATCATGGATCAAGGTGAGAATGTTCAATTTCCTTCTGTTGATGATTTTCTCTTGAATATCTCGATGAGTTGCAGGAAGATGTTATTCTTGATAGGAAGGTGAGGACTTTACGAATAAGAGATGTGGAATATATTCACGTGATTCTAAAAGGAATGCATCCAAGTAAAGCTCAATGGATGGAAATTGAAAAAGTGAGGGATCTGTACCCTCACTTATTTTATGAATGAAACCAAACTTTTGGTAGTCCAAAAGCTTCTTAAAGGGGAGGAGTGATCTAAGAGGATTCCCACTGATCCAATGGCCTCAATCTATGAAGAAAAATTAATGCCCAATTCAATTTTAAAATAGAAATTTCCACATCATATGATTCGGTCTTCAAAGCTTCTTCTTCCAAAAATATGTGAAGTTGATTTTATGCCAAATCTCAAACAATGAGGGAAAGCATCAAGTTGGGTTATACTTCGGGCACCATGTAATGGTATTGACCCAATCCATGTGACATAAGTGGCTTTGGATACAAATGTTTTGTACACATGTCATTGGAGGGGTTGATTTAGAGGGATTCGACCCCCATCCTCATAACCTCCCTCAAGAAATGCTATAAAAGAGAAACCTCGAGTAGAGAAGACTCTAATCAAGGTATATCAACGAAATATGTACCATTATATTCAGGCACCAAGATGGATGGAGAGTATTGTTGGACGAAGTCATGTACAGGAGTTGATCTGAGGCTCTGCTAAAAATCATGGCCCATATAGTGCCCTTTTCATCCATGAATTGCATATCATAGTGGATTATTCAACTACCTCTCTCACCGATTGTAGAGGAGGGCAAGCTTGTGTTCATTTGCAGGAAGAATCCATTGTATCTTTCTAGAACAACACCAAAGATAGTTTTTGCAGATTAAGGCCATTTTTTGATGTAAAAATTGTACTTTGCATCTTTTTAATATATACGATCGTCAATTGAAGTGGACCCAGAGATGTAATCCACAGGGGTGAACTCCATTATCAACTTGTTGAGTATTGCCTTCGTTTTTAGTTTTTATTTTTAAATTTCAGTCATTCAATGTAGATTTTTAATTAATAATCCAATTTTAATCACAATTGCAGAAAAAAAGTTGAGAAGATGATTAAATGAATCTAAATTAGTGGTTTTAAAATGAAACTTTTAGCACTAATTTTGGATCAAATCACTAGCTCCAACATATGAACTTCTTGTGCTCCTGTCACAACCCATTTCAAGCCAACAACTCAATGCTTAGTAAAAAGCCACTTCATTTGTATAACAACTCTACGAGATACACACATAGACATAGGAGGCATTGCATATGATTCGATAGCATTACAAAGCTCTTTGCGATCACTATTAAGTCCTAAATGCATTCATGATTCTTGATTGAGTATGGTTGTGTCTACAAAAGTTGTGTTTGAAGAGAAAGAAACATCACAAACTCGAACATATTGACTATGGTGCATACAAAATATTGAACAAGATGGGTGCCCATGCTTTTCAGTTGGATTTTCCTCCACAATTAGGCATTCACCTCGTCATTAATTTCAATCAAATCAAGCTATATGAACCATCCAAACTTGAAGAGGAGATAACTATCTCCACCTTATATAGAATGTACCATATTTGTAGGTCTCATTGGGTCAAGATATTTTTTTTCACTTGTGTAGTGTAGTAATCCGAAAGGGCCTTGCATCCACTTACTTGGTCAAGCTTAAAGGAAAACTCTTAGAGGTTCAAAGGACACTTGCTCTTCAAACATGAAGGAATTGATACAAGAACTAAGGCGCTCCACATTTATGAGCTCTTTCAATAATTAAGTTCTAGGGTATTATTATTATTATCAATATTAAAATTTATTATCTTTGACTATGAAAATTTATTAAACATGGTCAAACTTTTATTATCACAATTTACACTATATGCTTTCTTAATAAACAACAAAAAAAAATATATATAATTTTAATATTATATTTTAAAATCTTTGGTAATGGAAGTTGGGGTGCAAAACAAACTGATTATGGCATCATAGATTTGAGTGTCCCTTCGGATTTAGGGAGGGATTTTGAAATAAAATGCTTTCCCATTAAAAGAAAAACAGGAAATTGGAAGAAACAAAAACTTTTTTCCGATAGAAATTACCTCGATATATATTAGGGATATATATCATTTACAATCACTGAAACAAAAACTTGCTAAAAATAGGACGGAGTTTGTACCGATTGTCCAGAACAAGGAGGAGCAGATTAAGAATTATGAAAATTTCATATTTCCACTCTTATTATCCCGATTTAATGCGTTTTTCATGGCTATGGTCTTACCTTCATGATTTCTGACAATCCTTACAAGCTTATCATGACGTGACGTTTGTATCTAATATAGCAGATTTTGCCATCATATATTATGACTGTTAAATAACTAAAAATAGATGTGATTTATATTTTGTGATGATGCATATTCCATTGTCAGTAGGCACTTTCTCCTCTCCCCTCGGTTTTGCAAGAAAGCCCGTCTGCAGCAAAACTATGCCTACCAAATCATTGCAGAAACAAATACTCCAAGGAAGTGCCTAAAACGCGCAGCCGAATATGGACAGCAACAGCTTTAGAAGTTTCTTCAATAAAGCAAAAGCTACTACAGCCAGGTAATTTTGTTGGATAGCAATATTCAGCTTGCATTAATTCGCTGAATATTCAGCTTGCAAAACTCCTCCATCTCCATCCTCTCCTTCAAATTCAAGTCTCTCTTCAATTCGACAGAAAAAAAAAACAACTAGAGAAAGATGATTCTAATTTGTCTTAGTTGAAATTAGACGTGAAATTTGATTTTCCAATATATAATGGAGAGCTTAATGCAGAGAAACTAGATAATTGGATCAAGCAAATTGAAGTATATTACAAGGTTCAAAGAACTGTGAACGAAGAATAAAAATTCCAGCTAGCTACTCTCCTGGGAGGCACAACATTGATCTAATGGGATAGTAAGACATAAGAAGATCTTCTTAAGAAAGGTAAAATGGTATCTTCTTGGTATGAATTTGCAGCTGCATTAAAGAAACAATTTTATCCTTTAGGGTATATGCAACAAGCAATAATGGATTGGCATAATCTAAGGAAAAATAGAGGATATAATGTGCAAGACTATACTCAAGAGTTTAGAAAGAGGGAATTAATGTTGGGAATTCCTCTTTATACACAGGAATATATTTTGAAGTATATTGGTGGTTTGAATAGTTATTTCAGACATAATATTCTTATGTTTAACCCAACTAATATTGATGAATTTTGTGTCCAAGCCACTCATATTGAGTCAAGGGGAAAGAATGTCCAGGACAAATTTTCAAAGAAATCAGTGCAACCAATTTTGGGAAAAAACAAATTAGGAAAGGGTCAGATGAAAAGAACAACTACAGTGAGAAAGAAGATGAGAAGCCTTCATGTTCACATTGCAAAAAGGAAGGACATGATGATTCCAAGTGTTGGAAACTTCATCCAAAACTAAGACCAAAGAGGTTCGGAAATAAGAAGGGTAACAAGAAGACCAATGCTACAATCCAAGAATATCTTGGATCAGATTTAGGTGATCAAACCAAGATTATGGCCATGGGAATGCAATACCTACATCTTATTTTGCTAGTTCTAGTTCTAATACTCACTCTTTAAAATATGAAACTATGCATGATGAGAGGAAAAGAAGTGAGCTATTGCATATTAGAGTCATCTCAAAACATACAAAATTTGATACACTCTTTGATAGTGGTTCGCAAGATAATCTCATTTCGGAAGAAATTGTTAAGATATTAGGAATGGAAACTAAGCCTCATCCAAAACAATATCTTTTAGGATGGGTATGTGAATATGCTAAGTTTCAAGTTTCTTAACAATGTAAGATCAGATCGAAAATCACCTCTAAGTTCATAGATGAGGTAGAATTATATGTCATACCACTTGATATTTGTGGCATTTGTTTAGGAATTCCTTACTTCTATGACATGAAAACTATATTTTATAGGGAGGAGAACAAGTATCATCTTAGAAATGATGGGATTGAGTGTAATGTAAGATCCCATGATGAAAAGAACAATTTGTCGCTTGTTCCTATAGGAAAAATGAAAAGGCTTGTAAATGCAAGCACAAAATGTGTATTCATTATTGTAAAATTTAAGGATGATGATAAATCGAAAGACTTCAAAGGGTGTGATCCTAAACATAAATATGAATTAGTTAAGATTATTTATAACTATGATGAGGTGTTTCAAGAACCACAAGGATTGCCTCCAAGGAGAGAGATACGACATGAGATCCAGTTGCAACAAGATGCACCTCTTCCTAACATTAGCATGTATAGGTTATCTATGCTTGAGAATTAAGAAATAAAGAAGAAAGTTTAGGAGTTTCTCGAGAAAGGATTCATCCGACTAAGTAATGTGGATCGCCCATTATGTTAGTACCAAAGAAAAATGATACATGGAGAATGTTTGTGGATTTCTGGGCATTGAAAAAAATTAAGGTGAAGGAACGTTACCCTCTTCCTCGCATTGATGATTTTTTGGATCAATTGAAAAATGCAACTTATTTCAATAAGTTGGACTTAAGAAGTGGTTATCATCAAAATAAGAATTTTTGAAGAAGAATTTGAAAAAATGCTTTAAAAAAAAAACAAGGTTTATTTGAATGGTTGGTTATGTCGTTTGGGATTTGTAATGCTCCCACTACTTTCATGCGGGTTATGAATGATGTATTTAGGCTATTCATAGATTATTTTGTGATGGTATACTTAGATGACATACTAAATTTTAGTGAAAGTTGGGATCATGTAAAGCATGTTAGGAAAGTCTTAGATGTTTTGAAAAAGGAAAAATTGTGCCTAAATATGCCAAAAATGTGAATTTGGGAAAACATCTTTAGTTTATTTGGGCTATATTGTATGGGGTGGTGAATTGAAAATTGATCCATGTAAAGTTGAAGCCATTATGAAATGGCCTAAGCCTAGTAATGTAATAGAAGTTAGGAGTTTCCTGGGGGCAGTTCAGTACTAGAGGGAGTTCATTGATAACTTTTCTTTTATTGCATCTCCTTTACATGCTTTGACAAGTACTAAGAAGGTATTTCATTGGGTTGGTAAAAAACAAAAATCCTTCAAGACCTTGAAATAAAAGATTAGTACAACCCCAATTCTAGCATTGCTAGACTTACAACAACCATTTGAGATTGAAACCGATGCAAGTGATTATGCCATGGGAGAAGTATTAATTCAAAGGAGGAAACCAATTTGTTACCATTCCGAGACCTTTACTGGTGTGGTAAGACACTATCCTACTTATGACAAAGAATTGTGTACTTTGATTCAAAGTGTGAAGAAGTTGAAACATTATTTGATGAGAAAAGAGAAAATCATCCATATAGATCATAAGCCTTTGCAGTATCTCCAGTCACAAACCGAGCTACAATAGTAATGTTGTTCCTGGTGGATGGGATTCTTGCAACATTTCCATTTGGTCATCAAGTATAAGAAAGGTATACAAATCAAAGTTGATGATATGTTATCAAGACCTTCTATAAATGCATCCATTGTTTTACAACATAGTTCATTAGCTCATGAAAACAATATGCTAGAGATGAAGATTTTAAGGATGTATATGAAACACTAACCCATAGTAATAAAGTGGAAGAATTAGATCATCACGTACATGACAAATTTCTATATCATCTTGGTAAATTATGTATTCCATGAGATGAAAGAGTGCATGTAATCATAGAAGCACATAGTTCTCTTACATCTGTTCATTTTGGTGTAGGAAAAACAATAACTAAGTTACGATGTTATTGTTATTGGCCTCAGATGTAAGAAACTATGTCCAAATATGTAAAAGGATGTGTCATGTGTGCCACTAGGAAACCAAGTAACAAAAAATTGGTTTTGTATGTGCCACTTCCTATACCTTCTCATCCATGGGAAAGTGTATATATGGATTTTGTAAGGGGTTTGATTATGTCCTAGAAAGGTCATGCTTATCTATATGTTGTTGTGGATAGATTTAGCAAAATGTGTGTTTTGGTACCTTGTAAGAAGCATGTGACAAGAGAAAATATTACACATTTGTTCTTCCAACATGTTTGGGTTCATTTTGGTTTTCTCGCATCCAGTATATTTGATCGAAACTCGTGCTTTATTAGGGGATTTTGGTCAACTTTGTTGGGGTTAATGGACACTAAGATTTAGAAGAGCATTGATTTCCATCCACAAACCGATGGACAAATGAAAGTGGTCAACAAGACAATGATACACTTACTCTGAGGATATTGTAACAAGCGTTCTAATCTTTGGGATGAACAATTGTATTATGTATAACATGCATATAACTGTGTGATACATTGTTATACATAGAGGTATCCTTTTGAGACATGTTTTGGATATTTGATAAGTCTCCTTTAGACTTCAATTTTGGGCGAGATTTAGTGGCATATGGACATAATGATGCAAACAAAGCCAAGAAGTTCATCCAGAAGATCCAATTGGTTCATCAAGTAGTACAGGAAAAGTTGGAGAAGAGCCAAGGAAAGTATAAGACTAGGCATGATAATCATTGAGTTGATCATTACTTACAAGTTGGAGATCAAGTTTGGTTATACATTAGCAAATAAATCCTTAAGTGAAGGTAAAAATCTCAAGCCAATTAAGTATGGTCCATTTAAAATTTTGGAAAAGATTGGTGACAATGATTTTTGGTTGGAGTTACCTCCATCTATGTATTCCATGGTTAATATTGAAAACTTGAAACTATATGAGTCTCCTATGATCATGGATCAAGGTGAGAATGTTCAATTTCCTTATGTTAATGATTTTCTCTTGAATATATCGATGAGTTGCAGGAAGATGTTATTCTTGATAGGAAGGCGAGGACTTCACAAATAGGAGATGTGGAATATATTCATGTGAGTCTAAAAGCAATGCATCCAAATAAATCACAATGGCTGGAAATTGAAAAAATGAGGGATCTGTACCCTCACTTATTTTATGAATGAAACCAAACTTTTGGTGGTCCAAAAGCTTCTTAATGGGGAGGAGTGATCCAAGATGATCCTCACCGATCCAATGGCCTCGATCTATGCAGAAAAATTATTTCCCAATTCAATTTTAAAATAGAAATTTCCACATCATATGATTCAGTCTTCAAAGCTTCTTCTTCGAAAAATCTATGATGTTGATTTTATAGCGAATCTCAAACAATGAGGGAAAGCATCAAGTTGGGTTATACTTCAGGCACCATGTAATGGTATTGACCCAATCCATGTGACATAAGTGGCTTTGGATTCAAATGCTCTGTATAAATGTCATTGGAGGGGCTGATTTAGAGGTATTTGACCCCCATCCTCATGACCTCCCTCAAGAAATGCTATAAAAGAGAAACCTTGAGTATAGATGACTCCAATAAAGGTATATCAACGAAATATGTACCATTTTGTTTAGGCACCAAGACATATGAAGAGTATTGTTGGATGAAGTCATGTACAAGGGTCGATCTGAGGCTCTGTTAAACATTCATGGCCCATATAGTGCTCTTTTCATCCATGATTTGCATATCACAGTGGATTATTCAACTACCTCTCTCACCGGTTGTAGAGGAGGGAAATCTTGTGTTCATTTGTAGGAAGAATCCATTGTATCTTTCTAGAACAACACCAAAGATAGTTTTTGCAGATTAAGGCCATTTTTTCATGTAAAAATTGTACTTTGCATCTTTTTAATAGATAAGATTGTCAATTGAAGTGGATCGAGAGATGTAATCCACGGGGGTGAACTCTGTTATCAACTTGTTGAGTATTGACTTTGTTTTTAGTTCTTATTTTTAAATTTCGGTTAGAAAAAGTTGAGAAGATGATTAAATGAATCTCAATTAGTGGTTTTAAAATGAAACTTTTAACACTAATTTTGGATCAAATCACTAGCTCCAACATATGAACTTCTTATGCTCCTGTCACAACCCATTTCAACCCAACAACTCAATGCTTAGTAAAAAGCCACTTCATTTGTATAACAACTCTATGAGATACACACATAGATATAAGAGGCATTGCATAGGATTCGATAGCATTACAAGGCCCTTTGCCATCACTATTAAGTCCCAAATCCATTCATGATTCTTGATTGAGTATGGTTGTGTCTACAAAAGTAGTGTTTGAAGGGAAAGAAACATCACAAACTCCAACATATTGACTATGGTGCATACGTAATCTTGAACAGGATGGGTGCTAATGCTTTTAAGTTGGATTTACCTCCACAACTAGGCATTCAACTCGTCATTAATTTCAATGAGATCAAGCTATATGAACCATCCAAAGCGGATTTGAATTGCTTTCAGATTCTATGGCCTACAATCCACCTGCCTCAACATTCAGCGATATCCTATCCAACTTGATTTGAAGTTTCCTTCTTTCTATATTCATTGTACAATGTGAAACTATATATATTCCTTTTTTCTATATTCTTTCAAGTTTCCTTCTTTCTATATTCTTTCTTGCTTGTTAGGTTGAGCCATCTTCTTCTATGTTGCAAAGAGTAGGGCTAACATTTTAGTACCATGCAGTGAGTCACTACTTCTTGGTACATCTTATCTTTTTGATGATGAATAATATATATTGAATGGACAAGATATACTAAACAATAACTCAAAACTCAATAATTAACGCATTGCATGGTGTTTAATGTTAACCAAAGAATATAACCTTCCTAATCTACAATAACATGAATATGAATGTAAATAACAATATGAAAACACCACCAACATCTCTCTCACTTATGTGGACAGGAAACATATAATGTGACACCTGTATGTTAAAATATTTTCAGATCCTTAATCGATATTGGTGGTGGAAAGTTGAACAAAGTAAAATCCGTTTGGTACAAAAATTAATATATATATATATATATATATATATATATATATATATATATATATATATATATATATATATCGCGCCAGTCTGGAAGTGCAAGTGTGCGTTGAATAGTTTTTCTGACTTATATCAGATTCGTGATCGATATTAGTGGTAGAAGGTTGATCAAAGTAAATCCAGTTTCGTACAATAATTTATATATATATATATATATATATCGCCAGTCTGGAAGTGCAGTGTACGTTGAATAGTTTTTGGTTATTATAGTGACGTTTTTCACGTTCAGGCTTTCTTCACATTAGTTTTTTGGGAAGCTTCCAGTTTCCATGAAATTATTGGAATCAAAATCAGAAAGTTTGTATTTTTGATGTTACTTTTCGCTGCTTGTCATTTCATTACGTGCGTCAAGTAACGTAAAAGAACACAACACATTAAAAAAATGAAAACATATTTTGGAATGTCCATCAATCAATTTAGGGTTTATAAACAAAGGCACGTGAAAGTAAGGTAGATATGGACATAAAAGTTGAGTGTATATTGTGGCTGGTCGTATACACTATATCACGGGTTACATTATTCTATTCAATAGTGACAACATTCAATATTTTGAACTATTTTATCAATGTTTAGTCAATGCCATGTTTTATAGAGAATATTAGAACAATTTCTCATTTTTTACGGAGAAGATTAACCATATTTAATTTTGTTTGAATGATTTTACTTTAAGTGAATGCTCATTATATTAATGAATTTTTTTTTCATAATAATATATTTTTTAAAGATAAATTAATATTGAAATTTTGATAATGTATTTATTTTTAAATTGGATGGTTTAATTATCAACAAAATTCAAAATTATTATAAAGATATACTTTAAAAAAAATTCAACATGAGAAAATGACAATCATTACTCTCAACCACTCAATTTAAACCCAATTTTTATGTGTAATATATATATAAATCAAATCTATACATATCTTTTTTATATTAATTATATAATATGTAAAAAATATAATAATAATTCACTATATTTTGATATATGGATATTTATATATTCAAAATTTTCTTATAACTAATTATTATTAATAATTTTTATAATAAAAGACATTTTAATCAGTAATTTGAAAAAGTGATTTTTATAAATTAATTTGAAAAAAAAATCATTTAATAAATAATAAATTAATATAAACTAATAATTCACCCAAATGGGGTGATAACACCTATGTGGAGTCTCTAGCCGCTAATGTGTCGACACTTGGATAACTACCAAACACAAGTGTGGAAAGGACAACATTTATAATAGAAAGATACAACAACGCTTAATGGAGTTACAATCGAGCTAATGTGAGATGTTGGAAGAGTACCATGACATTACAAACCTGGTGATGAGGAGACATGGAGAGGTATGGGCTCGAGGACGAAGGATATAATTGGTTACTCATGGTAGAATGAGGTGGGGAGGTCAAGAGCTGGGGGTGACATCGAAACCTTGGGTTAAATTAAAGGGGTTGAACAGACATAAAAGGGAGGAATAAGAATCACATGTGCATCTCCAAGCTGAAGAAAGTGAGGAAACCTGTGTGTTGTGGTAGCTGAGAAAAATTTGAAGGAGTTGGGTTCAGGGGGCTTTGTCACCTTGGATTGTTCCAACACTTCTGATCAGGCTTGGATTTTGCAGTGGAAGTCGAGAGGTGCTCGAACAGGCTTCCCTCCCGATGATAGCAATCACAACTGGTCCTGGGTTCTATGGGGGTATAAGATTGAGACTGACTTGTCACATTGGGATGTGGTCATTGTTTGGCGTTGCAACACAATGACGAGATGAGATTCAAAAGGTGACCAGAGAAAATTCAAGAGGATGATAGGAGAGGTGGATCCACTTGTGTTGGCAAGTCTTATGGCTCAAACCATAGTGGCACAAGTTGTTGGGGAGGTGGGAATCTGGTTTCAAAGCCTCTACTCAGAGTCTGAGAAGCGGGAAGCGGCTACAATTAAATAAAAACTAGCAGAAGTTAAGAATTGGGTTCCTAACCCAAAAGTGAGACTTACTAGATAATGAGGGTGATGGTGGCTCAGGCATTGGTGCAACATCAAGCGAAGAATGGGGCAACCCAACATGATATTTATTTCTTTGAGGGAAAATTTGAGCTCCTATGCAAAGCCCATTTCGGGATTTGGTTTAGAGTTCGTCATGATGGAGACGAGGGTGTGCCAAAGAGATAGCCCGAAGGAACCTCCAGTTTTGAGGGGACTAAAGAGAAAACGATTATTGTGGTGGACGACCAAGCAGTTCCAGGAATGGCACACAAGGAAGCTAAGGACAAGGATCCTCTTATCCATGCAACAGGTTGACGAGTTTGAGCTCTGGTTTTTTAATTCTTTGATTTTTTCAATCAAAGAGTCACGGCTTTGATTTTGTCAATCAAATAGTCGAAAACCCTGTAATTAAATCCCAAGTTTGAAGTATGTAATGTTTAAGTCTAAATAAAGTCCAGACACTCCTGGTTATAGTAGTGAAATTGTTATGCTATCAAGGACATAAACTAATAATCTAAAAGTTGAAACACAAGTTTGGTTTTAGGCATGACAAGCCCTTCCATAAAAAGCTTGTATTTTTGTGACTTATATCATATAAATCCTTTGTAATTTTTTTACTTAAAAAATATAAACTAATAATTTATTAAAAAATTGATGAATAATTTAATAATTGTTGTATTATAAAATTCAAAAAAAAAATTAAAAAATTAAAAAAAAAATTAAAATTTATAAAAATATTTTTTTTTATCAAAAATAAAATTAATAATTAAAAACCAAAATATATAAATAAAATAAAATAAATAATTATAAATAAAACTATATAAATAAAATTAGAAAAACAATAACATTTTTTTTTTTTAAGTTTATTAGATTGTTATGATAATCACTACTTCTATAACGAACTTGGCTTGTATAACCACCTTAGTTTTATATTGAATTTGAACTTATCCAAATATATGGTCACGTTTCTTAACCTTCTACATAAAATAAAAAGCACTTTAACTAAATTCTAACCTTTTTGATGAAATAAAAAAACACTTTTAACTAAAATCTAAGTATAATAATTAAATTAAATTATTGTTCGAAATGACTAATTTAAATATTAGATAGTATAGTTTTCGTATATATATACATAGAAATGGTTAATTTGAATGTTAGATAATTTCTATATATATAATTTATAACTTTTATATTTTTAATATTATAAATGTTAATATTTCCATTGTAAAACTTGAATTAATTGTTTTGGCAAACAATCGTTTGACATTCTTAACTAATGGTCATAGTGTTGCCATGATAGGTTAAAGGCTCGCTCACTTCCAATATCATGATTCAATTCCGAAATCACACCCATTGTCATCATTACATTACATGAGTCTTCTCTCAGTGACAAGTGTTGTTACTTACGTTTTAACTTCTCCTAAAATGATTTCATTCACATAGTCTCGCTTTATTACACATCCTTACATACATATATATGATAGGCATGTCATGTTTCTAAAGATTAGAGACAACTTGCATTTCATGTAAATTTACTTCTTACCTTTATTGAAACTCTCTAAATACCATAGTTAAATGTTTTATTGTTAAATTATTAACTAATCTCATATAACGCTTTTATATCCTTAAGGGATATTATGCTAACTCTTTCCCTAAGTCACCTCACATATTCTTTGAACGAGTTATTGTTTTAGTGTTGCATTGGTAAGTAGATATACACCATTGGTAAGTGTACACACATCGAAGGTCATGGTTTGTAATTTGATAATGTTTAAACTTTACTATCATCGAACTTAATATCTTCATAAATTCCAACAAAAAACCAATCACACTTACAACTAGTACTTAGAAGGATTATTCATCCATCACGTTGTAGTTATGAACTTGGTAAATGTAAACACTTATTTAATTGTCAATTGCCAAATAAATCAGGGTTAAACATGTCATTCTCCACTAAAACGAGATTAGGATGGCCACGTCTTGGCGCCTGTTAAATCCTAGGCATGCACCTCTTCCTTCTACTCATCAAACCAACCTATCCACCTTCCAGCTTAGCTCTTAGTTAGTTTTTTTTCTATTAACTAATCCAGCGGTTCAACTATCCGCATCGTGTAACTGTTTGCAACTACCTCACAACTATCTGCCTCCGCCTATACATAATGTATTCGCCTCTGTTTTGTTCAATAAGAGATTGATTTGTGTTTTCTGTTCTGTTAATTGTGGAGTTTTGTTATCTAGCCTGTGTACAGTGGTATCAGAGCCACAGATTTTTTTAATCATGTCTTTTTTTTTTTTTTAAACTCCATGTTATTTTGAGTGGCTGCATGTATTTTGCATCCCTGTGTGAGAGGGTGTGAAATATTGGCGAAGCAACTCCAGATTTGAGAAGAGCCCGCTGGTGAAGTTGCAGCGAAGGGACAGCAAGTGCCCGAAGGCCCCTCTAGCGTCCAGTCACTGGGCTTGTGTACGGGAGCCGCTGTGAACAGTCTACACAACAACCAAGGTCGAAAGTGTTGTGAGATTTTATTTTTCGTTTTCTTGTGCAAGTGGAATTTCATTTACAGAGATTAGTTTACAATGCATTCATTAGTATCAATTGTGGGAGTAGTGCTTTCCGGACAAGAAAATTACCAAGAATGGTTTCGAAAAATTAAAAATACTCTTATTTTTAATGATTTATGGGAGGAAATTTGTGAAGGCAAGGATGACAATGACCCAGAGCAACCTACAGATGCCAGACAACTTGTAATTTGGAAGAGTAAAGATAAAAAGGCACATGCTTTAATTTTTGCCTCAGTCATTTAAGAGGTAAGCAAACATATTCTTTCTAGCACCACAACGTTTAAAGCATTAGAGAAATTAAAAGATCTTTATGACTCCCATTAAGAGCTGGAAATTATACAATTATTGATGAAGTTGTTTAATCTGGAACTGAAAGATAATAATCCCATGAAGTTAGCTTCCGAAATTAAAGCTCTTTTTCATGATATTGACTCAACTGGTGTCAAAGTTGATTTACAACTCACAACATTTATTAAAGCCCTATATCC
>ML780052.1:150833-180362 GCA_009831015.1 Picea engelmannii
ATATTTAAAAGGCACTCAATCATATGGCATCAAATATTCTAAAGTTTCAGACTTCCATCTCATTGGTTATTCAGATTCTGACTTTGATGGAGATAAAGAGCATGGGGTGTCTACTTCAGGTTATTTGATGAATCTTGGATAAAAAACCATCACTTGGAGATCATGGAAGAAATCAGTTCCTGTTGATTCTACAACTGAAGCCGAATACGTTACAGCAGCTCAAGCCACAAAAGAAATCATTTGGCTTCGAAAAATTCTTGAAGACTTGCAGGAGAAACAAATGACTTCAACACCTCTCTTTGTTGACAATACTTCTGCAATACAATTGGCCAAAAATCCTAAATTCCATGATCGAACCAAACATATCAACACCAAATATCATTTGATTCGACATCATGTTGAGGCCAAAACCATTCATCTCAATCATTGTTCCACTTCAGAGAAAATTGCAGACATCTTTACTAAAGCTTTGGGTCGAGAGAAATTTAAAAAATTTAGAATGATGCTTGGGATGAAAAATGTCCCTTCGGATTAAGGGGGGAATGTTAACTAATCCGGCGGTTCAACTATCCGCATCGTGTAACTGTTCGCAACTGCCTCACAACTATCCGCCTCCACTTATACATAATGTATCCACATTCGTTTTGTTCAATAAGAGATTGATTTGTGTTTTCTGTTTTGTTAATTGTGGAGTTTTGTTATCTGGCCTGTGTACATATTCTTCACTGTGTGTTAAGTCATTTTGTTTTATGTCATCCCTTCTTTGCCTATGTTAGTTGTTTTTCTCTTTATAAGATTAAGTCAAGTCTTGATTTGAGTGTCGATAAGTCCTGTCACCATGGTTTATATCAATGATGGATCACAAGGGGGTTAACCTAGGCCTACAAGTGAAAAAGTGTTGATTGCAAGAATGCCAACATTCTTGCAATCAACAGACAAACTATGTTTTATTGAATTTTCATGACTTAAACATACTTTAAAATTTGAATAAAGTGTGTTGGCACCCAAATCACTCTCACATCTTCCTATTACCCTCAAAATCGTGCGCATTGTTTCCCTGTGTAGTTTTCATTGGAGGTTTTGAGTGAAACCTAAGCAACACATATCCTCAACCACCATTGTTAACAGAGGCAGTTAGGGCACAATGATACCACCATGAGAGAGGTGGCAGTTAAGCAGGGCAGAGCCAACAAGGATCGAGTTGTTCGAGGCCATACCAGAGATCATGGACATTTTTATAAGGAGCGAGTGGTATAATTTCATTTGTTCCTTCAATGGACACCACACAAAAATCGATCTGATCTTTGCACAAAACTTTGATGGATTCTAGACACAAATTGGGGATATAACCATCCACATAACATAGCATTTCATTGTTGGAGCATGTGCCCTCCCTATCAGTGGTGAGAGGTGGTTCAAGAAAGGGAAATTACTAGCTAAGGTGTGCAATCAATTCTTGGTAGCAGAGCATTAGAACCCTGATTGGAGCCAGGGCATCCCGATCCATTGGTTGAAAGAAGAATGGAGGGGAATCTTGTCTGCAATATAGAGGTACATCAATGGAGAAGGTAGGTTTTCAATTGTCCATTGTTATCATCTCAAATTTCTCATGCATTTAAATTGTGACAAAGAGATGAATCTCCCATTCTACCTACTTAAAAGCCTAACCAAGATGTCCAAACAAGTCCAAAACTATATAGAAACTACTCACAAAAGCCTCTACCATTAGGGATTTATAAAAATACTGGTTCATTTTTCTCTCAGTGAATTAGGAATGTCTTGGGTAGAACTTTTAGTGTCTCTAGGGTTACAGGATGAATATCCAGACACTCAACAACATAAAGAGAAAAAAATCGAACAATAACCATTAGAACAAGAAATTGAAGTTCCCTAGGAAGCCAGGGTTTCCAGAGAGCCTGGAAAATCATAAAAAACCACCCAACATTATAATGAAAAAACCCTACCTGCAAAAAGAAGGACCATATTAGACAAAGAAAGATTCATCACTCCAGAAAAAGAGGAAATACCTCAAAGGCAATTGAGGTCATCCACAGTGAAATAGAGGACCAAGGAAGATGATAAAGTTTATGTCAGAAATTATGTCAAAAAGGGTAAAAAATAGGTTTGTCAAACAGTCCAACCATTTCCTAAGCATCTTGAGGTCGAACCTGTGCCCACTGGTATGCAGGAAGAAAAACTACTAAACTAAAAGAAAGAAAACAATAGAGGAAGAAGAAGGTTAGTCCTGAAGTAGTTACAGTTGAATTTGTGTCATTTAATAGGCAGATTGAAGAGCCTCCTGAGGAAAAACAGTGCAGAAAGAAAAAGGGGAAACAAGTCCTAGAAATGCCAAGCAAACCAAATCAGTGGACCAGGTTGACCAACCAATTAAGGATAAACTCCAAAGCCTTGTTTGATCCATCCCTCAAGGAGGAGAAGCCTATTGTAATTGAAGATCAAGACACTAATGAAGAGCCCTCTAGGTTTACCAACATGGAGGAAATGGCCATCCACACCTTGAAGGAAATGACAGTAGGAAAGACCAGAAATAAGCACAACAAGGGACAGACCTCGGGTGTTAAACCTATTGATTTGGAAACAGAGTTCATCACTGGTGCATACCCAGAGCAAGATTTGGTGAAAACTGGTCTAGACCCTGAGAAGGATTTCAAATAAACTGGTCTAGAAACAAAGCATGTCCCAGACCAGGTTTTATAAGAGACCAAACTAGAGGCAAAGGAGAAAATGTTGATGGTACATGAGCCTATGAAATAAAAAATTGAAGACAAAATTGAGAATAATCACATGTATGAGATCAGACCTAAGAAAGCTAAGTTGTCCATTGATCTCAACATGCCTGCTACTGATGAAAATCATGAACTTAAAAATGGCAACATAGTGAAAGCAGAGATCAAGCCTAAAGTATAAGAGATGGAGGATGGTAAGCAACAGGTGGAAACCCCTAATCAATATAATGACAGTATAAGGAAGCATATTCAAGAGCTGCAACAAAAATATCAATCTCTTGAGATGCAACATTCAAAACTGCAGAGAAAGTACCAAAAGTTGTAGAAGAAACATCAAAAGACATGCATGTTCCTAAAAGAAATCATCTAAGTCTGTGTAGTCAAAAAGTAAGGGAATCTAAATCCCATGTAAGTTTTATTCCAGTGTTGAAGGTTTCTTTCTCTAGCTAGTGGCATATGTGTGGATCCATGCAAAGTCAACAACTAGTTCCAACCTTTGAAGACTTTTGTGATGCAACTCCTACACTCTAGTTATTAGTAGTGACTCTAGTTTCAGTTATGAAATATTTTTGTTTTAGTTAGAGATATTAGAACTAGTTGTAATACATGTCTTTTGATAAAAACAATGTTTTGATTAGGTCTAAGTAATGGGCCCAGAAGAGGGGAGTTATCCCTACAAACTAACACTTAAACTTTACTTCACTCAGTTTAAAGAATTGTTCATCAATTGTAATCATAACTGAATGGTGAAGTTGATATCTACAAGTCTGAATGTAATGCATAACTTAACTCTAGAATTTAGATCTGAGATAGGAATTCGAATCCCTTTTGTGGATAAATAGATGAATATGTGAATTTAAATAGATTCAACATTTTTGGGTATCAACCTATCAAGATATAGATTGGGCTTATGAAGTGTAAGTTCTGCAATGTTTTCTACTCGGTGAATATAATTTATGTTGAACATATTATATTTTTCTCAATCTTGCTTGTCTTTTCTTCTTGTTTGGATGCATGTTTAATGTCTTGCAAAGAAAATATTCTTTCTCTTTCAAATAAAGTGTTTACAACCTATTGAGAAGTGTATTTCAAATGTTTTTTTAAGTTTAATGCAATGTATTAGATCTAAAATTTCTATTTGCAAGTGACAAATTGTATGCTTTTCAGTGTTTCTATTCTACTTTTATATCTTGTATCTACTAAAATAGAATGAATGCCACTGGCTAAGGGAAACATTGTGGTGAACATTGTTGAACTTTCCAACTAGATACATGCCCTTGAAATTCATCCATTAGTTGACCATCAAAATAAACCAAACTTATAAAAAAAAACAATCATTCCAACAAATGAGGTGGCCTATCTCTTCCCTTAGCAGTCAGGTGGAGACCTTAGGACCAACATCTTCTGGCATCGTTGCTGAGGAATGGAGTAAGGAAACAATATTTCCATGGGAGAACAACAATGATCATATCTGATCTTTGATGGTGAACAAAGATTAGGCAAAAAACTAACTTCCATATTTCACCTGGCGACTCCACTGAATGCAAATCTACTAAGGAACTCTGGTTCCCGAGAAGGGATTCAAGAAAGAAAACTTTGAGCATACTAAATCCTCAAAATCTAATCCTGATCTATATGGTGACATAATAGCTTCTGATCCAGAGAAAAAACTAAGGAAATATACACTTACTCAGAGACATCCCTTACCATCCAAAGGCAGGACTGCATCTAAAAAGGCTACCCTTGTCCTCAATAAGAAACAGCCTAACATTATTATTTTTGAAAATCCCCTTGTAACAAGCGCTCAGATATCTCCAGCCTCAACTTCTACCTCGTCATCTTCTCAAGCAACCACCCCATTATCTCCTCCTCATCCTCAAAGCTCAGTGGTCCCAAATATGGCTATAAATAGGATGGAAGTCATCATTACGACCAACTATGTACTATTAGTGCTGCCTCAAAACCTAAATGCATTTCCAATAGGAGACTACATGAAATATCTTCCTAGGTACAATGGTGAAGCATATGTCACTGCTGAGAAACATCTGGTAGATTTTTGCAACTTTGCAAACAATTTTAACATTGAACATGCAGATGTTTGTATGAGGTTGTTTGTGCAGAGTCTGGATGGAGAGTTAAGGAAGTGGTTTTGTGGTCTTCCCCTAGACTCCATTGTAGGTATAGAGGCATGGGATGAATAATTTCTTAAATAATGTGAAGATAGGAGGGATTACTTGTACTACATCACTGAGTTTGGGGCTTTAAGAAAGAAGAATGGTGAGTCTATATCAAATTTCACTAAGAGGTTTAATAATATGTACAAAAAGACCCTTGATGAAATCAAGCCCAATGAAACCTCAACCAAGATCACATTTGCAAATGCATTTGATGCTGAATTTTCCCTCCTGTTAAGGGAGAGAACGTCCACCACTTTGCTATCTATACAAGAGGAAACCCTTGAGGTTGAGTCTAATATTCCGGCATCAGAAAAGTTAAAGACCAAATATGTCAATGAAAAAAAGAGACGGAAAGAAGAGGTCCCTTCTTCTTCTTCTAACCCAATAGAATTTGACCCAAAACTTGATGAGATGACCAGAACATTGAAGGCTCTGACTTTAGAAATAACTAAATTAAAATGGGAAGCCAAGCAGCCAAAAATTCCTTATCAAGATGTTGCAAACATGAGCCCTAATAAGTTTAGAAGACCTAATAATAGCCCTCAAATCATGCAGAGTGAAATAAGGAATGTTAAAGATCAGAGGATTGTTCCCCCTTTTCAGAACAATGAAGTTGAAGAGATGGAGGAAAGTAATCATGTTGGAGACGATTCTGCAATCCTTTTTAATGAAGCTGACCTCTATCCTAGTCACATAACCCAACAAGAGTATGCAATTTTTCAATTGTCAAACATGTTTGATGATGACAGAAAGGGAGATGAAGTTTTTCAAACTCATCCCCAAAATAATTATGATTTAATGCATAGGCCAGGGGGTCCCAAAACAAATCTTCCAACTCATAATAAGAAATCAGATATTCCTCCCAAGCAAGGTCCAACCAAAGACATAGGAAACAAAGAAAATCAACAAAAACAACCAACTAAACTTGTTGTTCCATAGGTGAAATAAGTTGAAATACATGTAACTTCTTTTAAGATAGATCATGAGTTAAGAAAAATCAAGATTCTTGTACCTTTGATAGAGTTAATGAAAAATGAACCCTTTAAAAGGTCTATTATGAAAGTTTTGAAGCCACCTCCTTCTGTTGTCTCATTTGATGTGATAAGCCTGCAAGATGAAAATACTGCTATCACGGTTGGCCGACACATTGAACATGGATCTCATGCTTCCCCACCCTTTTATATATCATTGAATGTCCATAACAAAATTATGCACAACTACCTTATGGACTCTGGGGCCTCACACAATGTCATTCCTAAGATTTTCATGGATGATCTAGGGTTAGAAATCACCACGCCATACTAGGAAATTTACTCATTCGATTCTAAAAGGGTTAAATGTTTGGGAGTAATTAAGGATATGGTTGTTTCTCTATCTCAATTGCCCATGAAAAGTGTTGTTATGGATATTGTTGTAGCTGATATACCTCCCACGTTTGGCATGCTTTTATCCAGGTCTCAGGCCAAGAAAGTGAGAGGATATATTCAGATGGATCTTACATATGCGACCATCCCTATTTTCAGAGGAGAGCATATAATATTGTACAGAGAATTCATATTGGCTTACATTGTGAATGATCATAAAAATCCAAGTAATCATCCTATCTATGATGTAGAAGATGAAATGGGCTCATTTATTTTTCATATCAATGATGATGCTCCATAATTATTAGTTAGAAAATGCAGTAACCAACAAGAGTTAGGCCAAGAAAATGAAATTTTGAAGATGTATTTTGATGGTCCATATTTAAAGGAGGGATTTGTTGTTGGAATAGTCCTTATTTTCCCTTCAAAGGAAGTGGTTTCACTCTCATTTAAATTAGAATTTGAAACAACTAACAACATAGCAGAGTATGAAGCCTTGGTGCTTGGGTTGAGAGCTACAAAGGATATGACCATTGACAAATTGGGAGTCTTCGGTGATTCTGAATTGGTTGTTAATCAGGTGAATGACATTTATCAAACAAAACAATTGAGGTTGAGGTAGTACATGAATGAGGTATGGGACATAGTTTAATTTTTTTTTTTTTTTATGGATTTCAATATTTATTTTTTCCCTAGAGATGCCAATCAAAGGGAAGAATCTTTAGCTCTGGATACTAGTACCTTCATGCCTCCCATTGGTCCAAATATTAAATATGAGGTGGAGGTTAGACAAAAGACAACAATACTAGAAAATTTCAAACACTGGAAAGTTTTCAGTGACGATCTAGAGCTCAAGAGATTTTTGCAAACCATTGAGGAATTTTCAAATATCTCCATTGAAGAAGAAAATGAGAATGCTGAAACAAAAAATCAGCAGGCACCTCCTTTTCTGAATAAGGTGGTTTTGTCACAACATTGTGGAATTGAAAAAAAAACATATTCCAAAAGGCTTAGTCCCACTGGAGAGGCTTTTTGACAACAATGATGTCTCCAAGAAAGTTGCAACTAAAAGTAAGGAGCAAGAGGTTGCAGACTGTAATATTGGGACAACTCTAGATCCCAAGATCGTCAAGATATCCAAATCACTTCTAGATGAGAAGAGAGAGAGGTATGTCAGTCATATGAAAAAAATTTCCGATATTTTTGTATGGTCTTATGAAGACCTGAAAACCTTTGATACTGAAATCATTAAGCATAAGATTCCTCTTAAAGTGGGCTCTAAGCCATTTAGGAATAAAATTAGACAATTTAACCCACTATTGATGTCTATTATTGAAAAGGATGCTTGATGCCAAAATCATTTTTCCCTTGAGATATTCAGATTGGGTGGCCAATTTGGTGCCTATCAGGAAAAAGAGTGGTGAAATACGCTTATGTGTGGACTTCAAAAACCTGAAAAGGTGTTCATTGAAAGACAAATATCCATTTCCCAAGATGTATCACATTCTGCAAAGGGTGGTAGGTGCTCATAGAATTTCCATGTTGAATGGTTATTCTGAATACAATCAAATTGTAGTGCTTGAAGAAGACAAAGAAAAAGCTTCCTTCACTACCCCATGGGACACCTTCACGTATGACAAAAATCCCATTGGCTTGATAAATGTGGGGGCCACCTTCCAGAGGGACATGGACATTGCATTTGTGGGAGAAAAGGACAATTTCATGGTGATATACCTTGATGACATCACCATCTTTTCAAAATCTTATGATGAAAATCTACAACACTTGAAGCAAATATTTCAAAAATGCAGAAGTTATGGAATCTCTTTGAATCCCAAAAAATCCCATTTTTCCTCTAAGGAGAATATTATTGTTGTACTACTACAAAAGAATGAAGAAGGGCATGAACAACTCATTGCCTTTTTCAAAAAATCACTCAGGGATGCATAATTGAAATATGACATATTGGAGAAGCTTTCTTATGCCTTAGTGAAGCATCGAAATCCTTCAGGGTTTATGTTCTGCAATCTAAAATAAATTCTTATGTCCCTAGAAACATTATAAAGGAGATCCTTGTCCAGCCAGATAGTTTGGGGAAGTGAGGAAAATGGATAGTCAAACTTATGGAATAAGATCTAAATATAAATCCTACTAAACTGGTGAAGGGACTGGGACTTGCCAAATTGTTATATGATTCGAATTGCAAAGCACTTGAATTGCACCATATCTTCAACCAATCAGATGCTCCACTGATATAGACTGGAAACAAGACATTGCAGGTATGAGATAAATACTCTCTTTCACCCTGGTATAAAGAACTCATTTATTTTTTACAGCACCTATAATGCCCACCAGAGTTGGATAAATAAAAAACTAGATCTCTTAAATTAAAGGCTATAAAATACTTCATTTTAAATCATAATTTGTATTGGAAAGACCCTGTTATACTTTGTTGAAGTGTGTGGATGAAGACGAGTCAAAACAGGTTGTAATTGATATGCATAAAGGAGTTTGTGGAGGGAACCATCATTGGAAATCTACAACCCTCAAAGTTCTAAGGGATGGATACTATTGGCCCACCATATTTTCTTATGTGTTTTCCATGGTCAGAACATGTGAAGAGTGTCAAAAATTTGTTGGAAAGCAGAAATTGCTCTCACTGCCCCTAAAGCCAATTATTGCAAATGGTCCATTTCAACAATGGGGCCTAGATTTCATCGGGGAGATAAACCCACCCTCCAGTGGATAACACAAGTGGATCCTTACTACCACTGATTACTTTACAAAGTGGATTGAAGCTATTCCTACCATGAATTCCATTGACAAAGTAATCATGAAATTTCTGGAAAAAAACATCTTTTCCAGGTTTGGATGCCCCAAGAAACTAGTAACAGACAATGCTCAGGCATTCAAGTCCAAGGCCATGATTGATCTATGTGGGAATTGCAACATTATCCTGACACATTCTACACGATATTACCCATAGGGGATGGGTTGGTAGAGTCATCAAATAAAACCCTCATCATGATTATTAAAACACTGTTGGATGAAAATAAAAAATCATGGGATTCCAAACTGAGATATAACTTATGGGCTGACACGATCAACACCAGAAAGTCATTGGGTACCTCTCCATTTCAGCTAGTTTATGGAGTGGATGTTGTTTTTCCAACCCATCTTAGTCTACCAGTGTTGAAATTTTGCAGGAAGAAGTGGAGGAGCCTAATGACATTCAAAGGTGGATTTTTGAGATTATTGAAGTCCAACAAAGAAGAGAAATATTAAATGAGAAAATTGAGGCTTAGCAGAGCAAGGTCAAAGCAACCTTTGATAGGAAAAAAAAGAAGATACTTTTCAAGTAGGTGACCGAGTTCTGAGATGAGATTTCAGGAGCGAGGACAAACCCAAGCATGGTAAGTTTTATAACCTTTGGTTTGGCCTCTTCAAGGTAGCCAAGATTCTGAATAAAAATACCTTTATATTGCAAAATATGGATGACAATGAGATCTTTGTAAGCCCAATCAATGGGAACTTCCCGAATCATTATTTTACCTGATCAACCAGAGGTGGTTCAATATATACATAATTGTTTTGATTTTCAGTTTGATTCTGTTATTTAGTGTGAATAAAAGACTCCATATCCAAATAAAGGCACTGGGGTATAGTTGCAAATTTGGTTTCCAGTTGAAATAATATAAATGCCAAGGCTGGTTGAGGGAATAAAGAGGTTGGTGGCAGGGTGGAAGAAATGAATAGATAAGGCACACATGTTTGTTGTTCTTATCACCTCATAGGGAAGTGCTACCCCCAATTGGAGTCGGTTAGATCCTAGGCCTGCACCTCTTCCTTGTACTCATCAAGCCAACCTATCCACCTTCCAACTTAGCTCTTAATTAGTTTTTCTTCTTCACTGTGTGTTAAGTCATTTTGTTTTATCTCATCCCTTATTTGCTTATGTTAGTTTTTTTTCTCTTTATAAGATTAAGTCAAGTCTTGATTTGAGTATGGATAAGTCCTATCAATATGGTTTAAATCACTAATGGATCACAAGAGGGTTAACCTAGGCCTACAAGTGCAAAAGTGTTGATTGCAAGAATTCCAACATTCTTGCAATCAACAGACAAACTCCGTTTTATTGAATTTTCATGAATTAAACATATTTTAAAATTTGAATAAAGTGCATTGGCACCCAAATCGCGCTCACATGTTCTTATTACCCTCTAAATCATGCACATTGTTCCCTGGTGTAGTTCTCATTGCAGGTTTTGAGTGAACCCTAAGCAACACACATTCTCGACCACCATTGTCAATTGAGGAAATTGGGGAATGATGATACCACCACGAGAGCATTGGAAGTTAAACATGATAGAGCCAATAGGGATCACGTTGTTTGAGGCCATACTAGATATCAGGGACATTTTTATCATGGGCGATTTGTATGATTTCATTTTTTCCTTCAATGGACACCACACCGAAATCGCTCTGATATTTTCACAAAACTTGATGGATTCTAGACACAAATGTGGAATATAACCATCCACATAACAAAGCATTTCATTGCTGGAGCATGTGTGCTCCTTATTAGTGGTGAGAGGTGGTTCAAGAAAGGGAAATTACGAGTTGATGTGTGCAACTAGTTCCTGGTAGCATAGCATTAGAACCCCAATTGGATCCAGGGCATACCAATCCATTGAATGAAAAAGGAATGGAGGGGCATCTTGTCTACAATACATAGCTACATCACTGGATAAGGTAGGTTTTCAATTTTCCATTCTATCATCTCAGATTTCTCATGCATTTAAATGGTGACAAAGAGATGAACCTACCATTCTACCTTCTCAAAAGCCTAACCAAGATGTCCAAACAAGTCCAGAACTATCTAGAAACTTCTCACACAAGCCTCTACCATCAGGAGTTTATAAAAATACTGGTTCTTTTTTCTCTTAGTGATTTAGGAATGTCCTGGGAAGAAATTTTAGTGTCTCTAGGGTTACATGATGAAGAGTCAGACACTCAACAACCCGAAGAGCCATAAATAAAAAAACAACAATCATAACATGAAATTGAAGTTCCCCAGGCAGTTAGGGTTTCCATAGAGCCTGGAAAATCATCAAAAACCACCCAACATTCCAAGGAAAAGAACCTACCTACAAAAATAAGGACCATATCAGACAAACAAAGATCCATCACTCCAAAAAAAGAGGAAATATCTCATAGGAAATTGAGGTCATCCACAGTGAAACAGAGGACTAGGGAATATGATAAAGTTTATGTAAAAAAGGGTTAAAAAACATGTTTTTTTAACAATCCAACCATCTCTTGAGCATCTTGAGGTCGAACCTGTGCCCACTAGTATGCAGACAGAAAAAACTCCTAAACTAAAATCAAACAAACAATAGAGGAAGAAACAGGTTAGTCTTGAAGTAGTTACAACTAAATTTGTGTCATTTGACACACATATTGAAGAGCCTCCTGAGGAAAAATAGGGTAGAAAGAAAAAGGGGAAACAAGTCCCAAAAATGCTAAGCAAACCAAATCAGAGGACCGGGTTGACCAACCAACTGAGGCTAAACTCCAAATCCTTGTTTGATACATCCCTCAAGGATCAGAAGCCTATTGTAATTGAAGATCAAGACACTAATGAAGAACCCTCTAGGTTTACCAACATGGATGAAATGACCATCCACACCTTTAAGGAAATGCCAGTAGGAAATACCAAAATGAAGCACAACAAGGGACATACCTAAGGTGTTAAACCTGTTGATTTGGAAGCAAATTTCACCACTGGTCCAGAACTAGAGCAATATTTGGTGAACATTGGTCCAGACCTTGAGTACTATTTCGAAGAAACTGGTCTAGAAACAGAGCATGCCGTAGAGTAGGTTTTAGAAGAGACCAAGCCAGAGGTAAAGGGAGAAATTCAGATGGTACATGAGCCTATGAAAGACAAAATTGAAGACATACCTGAGAAGAATCCCGGGTATGAGATGATACCTAGGAAATCTAAGCTCTCCATTGATCTCAACAGACTTGTTGCTGATGAAGAGCATGCAATTAAAAATGGAAACAGAGTGAAAGCAAAGATCAAGCCTAAAGTAGAAGAGATAGAGGACAATAAGAAGCATGTGAAAACTCTCAATCAACATAATGACAATATGAGACAACATATTCAAGAGTTGTAGCAACAATATCAATCTCTTGAGATGCAACATTCAAAACTCCAGAGAAAGTACCAAAAGTTGCAGAAGAAACATCAAAAGACATGTATGTTAGTAAAATAAATAATCTAAGTTTGTGTTGTCAACAAGTAAGGGAATCCGAAGCCTGTGTAAGTTTTATTCTAGTGTTGAATGTTTCTTTCTCCAACTAGTGACATACATGAGGATCCATGCAAAGTCAACAACTAGTTCCATCCTTTGAAGACTTTTGTTATGCAACTCCTACACTCTAATTATCAATAGTGACTCTAGTTTTAGTGATAAAATCATTTTGTTTTAGTTAGAGATATTACATCTAGTTGTGAAAAAGGTATTTTTGATAAAAAACAATGTTTTGATAAGGTCGAAGTAATGGGCCCAAAAGAGGGGATTTATCCCTACAAACTAGTACTTAAACTTTACTTCACTCAGTTTAAATAAGTGTTCATGGATTGTAATCATAGCTGAATGGTGAAGTTGATATCTGCATGTCTGAATGTAATGCATAACTTAAGTCTAGAATTTAGATCTAAGATAGGAATTCGAATCCTTTTGGTGGATAAATAGATGAATATGTGAATGTAAATGGGTTCAACGCTTTTGGGTATAAATCTATCAGGATATAGAGTGGGCTTATAAAGTGTACGATCTGCAAAGTTTTCTACTCAATGAATATAGTTTCTGGTGAATAGACTGTCTTTTCTCAATCTTGCTTGTCTTTTTTTCTTGTTTGGATGCATGTTGAATGTCTTGCAAAGAAAATATTCTTTCTCTTTCAACTAATGTGTTTAAAATCTATTGAGAAGTGTATTCTAAATATTTTTTTAGGTTTAATGCAATGTATTAGATCTAAAATTTCTAGCTGCAAGTGACAAATTGTATGCTTGTCAATGTTTCTTTTCTACTTTTATATATTATATCTGCTACACTAGAATGCATGCCACTTGCTAAGGGAAACATTGTGGTGAAATTTGTTGAACTTTCCAACTAGATCCATGCCCTTGAAACTCATCCATCAGCTGACCATAAAAATAAACCGAACTTATAAAAAAAACAATCATTCCAACAACTGAGGTGGCCTAGCTCTTCCCTTAGCAGTCAGGTGGAGACCTTAGGACCAACATAATCTGGTTTCATTGCCGAGGAATGAAGTAACAAAACAATATTTCCCTGGGAGAATGACAATGGTCAAATCTAATCTTTAATGGTGAACAAAGCTCAAGAAAAAAATGACTACCATCTTTCACCTGGCGACTCCTCTGAATACAATTCTACTAAGAAACTCTGGCTCCCAAGAAGGGATTCAAGAAAGAAAATTTTGAGCATAATAGAGCCTCAAAATCCAACCCTAATCTTAATGGTGACACAACAACTTCTGATCCAAAGAGACAACTAAGGAAATCTACACTTGCTTAGAGACGTCTCTTACCATCTAAAGGCAGGCCTGCATATGAAAAGGACACTCATGTCCTCAATAAGAAGAAGTATGAGATTATTATTTTTGAAAATCCTCTTTTAATAAGCCCTTATATATCTCCAACCTCAACTTCTACCTCATCATATTCTCAAGAAACCACCCCATTATCTCATCCTCAGCCTCAAAGACCAGTTGTCCCAAAGATGGTCATAAACAAGATGGAAGCCATCATTATGGCCATATATGAACCATTAGTGCTACCTTAAAACCTAAATGAATTTCCAATAGGAGACTACATGAAATATCTGCCTAGGTACAATGGTGAAGGAGATGTCATTGCTAATAAAAATCTAGTAGCATTTTATAACTTTGTATACAATTTTAACATTGAACATGCAGATGTTTGGATGAGGTTGTTTGTGTAGAGCCTGGATGGAGAGGTAAGGAAGTGGTTTCATGGTATTCCCCTAGAATCCATTGCAGGTATAGAGGCATTGGATGAAGCCTTTCTTAAACGGGGAGATAGGAGGGATTAGCTGTACTACATCTCTGAGTTTGGGGATTTAAGAAGGAATAATGGTGAGTTTGTATCATATTTCACTAAGAGGTTTAATAATATGTACAACAAGATCCCTGATGAGATCAATCCCACTGAAACCTCATCCAAGATCACATTTTCAAATGCATTTGATGATGAATTTGATCTCCTGTTAAGAGAGAGAAGGTCCACCACTTTGCTATCTATGCAAGAGGCAACCCTTGAGTTCAAGTCTAATATTCTAGCACCAAAAATGTTAAATACCAAATTTGACAGGGAAAAAAAGAGACAAAAAGAAGAGGTCCCTTCTTTTTCTTCTAACCCAACATAATCTAACCCAAAACTTGATGAGATGACCATAACATTGAAGGCTTTGACTTTAGAAATAGCTAAATTAAAATGGGAAGACAAGCAACCAAACATGCCTTATTAGGATGTTGCAAACATGAACCCTAATCAGTTTAGAATCCCTGATAATGCCCCTCAAATCATGCAGAGGGAAAGAAGGAATGTTGAAGATCAAAGGATTGTTCCCCCTTTTAATAACAATGAAGTTGAAGAGATGGAGGGAAATAATGATATTGGAGATGATTATGCGGTCCTTTTTAATGAAACTTACCTCTATCCTAGTCACCTAACCCAACAATAGTATGAAATTTATCAACTATCAAACCTGTTTGATGATGACAGAAAGGGAGATGAAGTTTTTCAAACTCAGCCCCAAAAGAAGTATGATTTAAGGCCTAGGACAGGGGATCCCAAAACAAATGTGCCAACTTAGAATAACAAATCGGATCTTCCTCCCAGGAAAGATCCAAACAAAGACACATGAAATAAATAAGATCAACAAAAAAAACCAACTAAACCTGTTGTTCTAGAGGTGAAAGAAGTTGACAGACATGTAACTTATTTTAACATAGAGCATGAGTTAAGCAAAATCAAGATTCTTGTACCTTTGACAAAGTTAATGAAAAATGAGCCCTTTAAAAGATCTATTATGAAATTTTTGAAGCCATCTGCTTCTGTTGTCTCATCTGATGTGATAAAATTTCAAGATGAGAATCCTATTATCATGGTTGGCCCACACATTGAAGATGGCTCTGATGCTTCCCCACCTTTTTACATATCATTGAATGTCCATGACAAAATTCTGCACAATTGCCTTATGGACTCTAGGGCCTCACACAATGTCATTCATAAGGTTGTCATGGATGAGCTAGGGTTAGAAATCACCAAGCCATACCAGGACCTTTACTCATTTGATTCTAAAAGGGTTTAATGTTTTGGAGTAATTAAGGATTTGGTTGTTTCTCCATCTTAGTTTCCCATGAAAAGTGTTGTTATGGATATTATTGTAGTTGATATACCTCCCAAGTTAGGCATGCTTTTATCTAGGTCTTGGGCCAAGAAAGTGGGAGGATCTCTGCATGAGATTGATCTTATGTATCTGACCATCCCTATTTTCGGAGGAGAACATAGAATATTGTACAGAGAAGTTATATTGGCTTACATTGTGAGTGATCATTAGAATCTAGGTAATCATCCTATCTATGATGTAGAGGATAAAATGGACTCATCTATTTTTCATATCAATGATGATGCTCCAGAATTATTAGTTAGCAAATGCAGTAACCAACAAGAGATAGGCCAAGGAAATGAAACCTGGAAGATGTATTTTGATGGTTCATCTTCAAAGGAGGGCTCTGGTGCTAGCATAGTCCTTATTTCCCCTTCAAAGGAAGTGGTTTCACTCTCATATAAATTAGAATTTAAAACAACCAACAACATAGTAGAGTATGAAACCTTGGTACTTGGGTTGAGAGCTGCAAAGGATATGGCCATTGACAAATTGGCAATATTTAGTGATTCTGAATTGGTTGCTAATTAGGTGAAGGACATTTATCAAACAAAACAATTGAGGCTAAGGCAATACGAGAATGAGGTATGGGACATAGTTGACAATTTCTTTCCGGCTTTCAATATTTCTTTTATCCCTAGAGTTGTCAATTAAAGGGAAGTCTCTTTAGCTATAGTTGATAGTACCTTCAGGCCTCCCATTGGTCCAAATGTTAAATATGAGATGGAGGTTAGACACAGGAAAACCATACCATACAATGTCAAACACTGACAGGTTTTTAGTGACGATCTAGAGCTCAAGAGGTTTCTACAAACCATTGAGGAATTTTCAAATACCTCCATTGACCAAGAAAATGAGAATGATGAGATGGAAAATTGGTAGGCACCTCCTTTTCTGAATAAGGTGGCTGGTCACAACATTGTGGAACTGAAAACAAATCATATTCCAAAAAGGTTTAGTCCCACCAGAGAGGCTTTTTGACAACAATGATGTCTCCAGGAAAGTTGCAACTAAAAGTTAGGCGAAGGAGGTTGCAGATTGTAATATTGGGACAGTTGTAGATCCCAAGATCATCAAGATATCCAAAGCATTGCTAGATGAGTAGAGAGACATGTATGCCACTCTTATGAAAAAAATTGCTGATATTTTTGCATGGTCTTATGAAGACTTGAAAAACTTTGATACTGAAATCATTCAGCATAAGATTCCTATTAAAGTGGGCTCTAAGCCATTTAGGAAGAAAATTAGACAATTTAATCCAATGTTGATTTCTATTATTGAAAAGGAATTGAAAAGTATGCTTGATGTCAAAATCTATGTGCCCTTGAGATATTCAGATTGGGTGGCCAACTTGGTGCTGGTCAAGAAAAGGAGTGGTGAAATACACTTATGTGTGGACTTCAGAAACCTAAAAAGGTGTTCATTGAAAGAAAACTATCCATTTCCTAAGATGGATCACATTCTTCAAAGGGTGGTAGGTGCTCACATAATTTCCATGTTGGATGGTTATTCCGGATACAATCAAATAGCAATGCTTGAAGAATACATAGAAAAAATTGCCTTCACTACCCCATGGGACACCTTCATGTATGAAAAAATGCCCGTTGGCTTGATGAATGTGGGGGCCACCTTTCAGAGGGACATGGACATTGCATTTGTGGGCAAAAAGTACAAGTTCATGGTGATATACCTTGATTACATCGCCATATTTTCAAAATATGAAGATGAACATATACAACACCTATAGAAAATATTTCAAAAAATGTAGAAGGTATGGAATCTCTTTAAATCCCCGAAAATCGCATTTTTCTATGTTAGAAGGAAAGCTCGTAGGCCACATTATATATGTAGGAGGGATAACGATAGACCTGGAGAGAGTAGATGCTATTCAGAAAATTGACATCCTCAGAAATAAGAAGGCCATACAATATTTTATAGGTAAAATAAATTTGTTAAGGCGATTTGTACCAAATTTTGTCGAGATCATTAGGCCTATTACAAACATGCTGAGAAATGATGCTAATATTAAATGGACACAGGAATCAAGGTCATCGTTCCAAAGGATAAAGCAAGCTCTAATTAAATCCGTTGTTCTAGTTAGTCCAGATTACTCCAAATATTTCCTAATTTTCTTTTTTTCTCTGAGGAGACTATTGCTATTGTACTACTGCAAAAGAATGAAAATGGGTAGGAGTATCCCATTTCCTTTTTGAACAAAACAATCAAGGATGCAAAATTGAAATACGACATATTGGAGAAGTAGGCTTATGCCTTAATGAAGGCATTGAAATCCCTAAGGGTTTATGTTCTATAGTCTAAGATAACCGCTTATGTCCCCAGAAATAGTATAAAGGAGATCCTTGTCCAACCATACAGTGAGGGGAAGAGAGAAAAATGTATAGTCAAACTTTCGGAATATGATCTGAATATAAATCCCACTAAACTGGTGAAGGGACAGGGCATTTCCAAACTATTATCTTATTCGAATTGCAAAGCGCTTGAATTGCACCATATCTTCAACCAATCAGATGCTCCACTGATACAGGATGAAAACAAGACATTGCAGGTATGAGATAAATACTCTCTTTGACCTTGGTATAAAGAAATCATTTATTTTTTACAACACCTATAATGCCCACCAGAGTTGGATAAATCCAAAACCAAATCTCTTAAATTAAAGGCTATAAAATACTGCATTTTAAATCAAAATTTATATTGGAAATACCCTGCTGGTATTTTGTTGAAGTGTGTGGATGAAGACTAGTCAAAACATGTTGTAACTGATATGCATAAAGGAGTTTGTCGAGGGCACCATCAATGGAAATATACATCCCTCAAAGTTCTAAGGGCTGGATACTACTGGCCCACCATATTTTATGATGTGTTTTCCATTGTCAGAACATGTGAAGAGTGTCAAAAATTTGTTGGAAAGTAGAAATTTCTCTCACTACCCCCGAAGCCAATTATTGCAAATGGCCCATTTCAACAATGGGGCCTAGATTTCATTGGAGAGATAAACCCACCCTCCAGTGGAAAGCATAAGTGGATCCTTATTACCACTAATTACTTTGCAAAGGGATTGAATCTATTCCTACCAGGAATGCCACTGACAAAGTAATCATGAAATTTTTGGAAACAAACATCTTTTCCAAGTTTGGATTCCCTAAGAAACTAGTAACAGACAATGCTCAGGCATTCAAGTCCAAGGCCATGATTGATTTCTGTGGGAATTACAACATTATCCTGATACATTCTACACCATATTACCCACAAGGGAATGGGTTGGCATAGTCATCAAATAAAACCCTCATGAGGATTATTAAAAAACTGCTGGATGAAAAAATAAATAAAAAAATCATGGGATTCCAAACTGAAGTATGCCTTATGGGCTAACAGAATCAACATAAAAAATTCATTGGGTACCTTTCCATTTCAACTAGTTTATGGGGTGGATGTTGTTTTTCCAACCCAACTTGGTCTACCAGTGTTGAAAATTTTGCAGGAAGAAGTTGAGGAGCCTAATGACATTTAAAGGAGGATTTTTCAAATTATTGAATTCCATCATAGAAGAGAAATATTAAATGAGAAAACTGAGGCTTACCAGAGAAAGTTCAAGGAAACATTTGACAGGAAAACCAAAAAATATACTTTTCAAGCAGGTGACCTGGTTCTAAGATGGGATGCCAAGAGGGAGGACAATCCCAAGCATGGTAAGTTTGATAACATTTGGTTTGACCCCTTCAAGGTAGCCAAGGTTCTGAATAACAATACCTTTATATCACAAAATCTAGATGACTCTAAGATCTTTGGAAGCCCAGTCAATGGGCGCTTCCTGAAGCATTATTTTACTTGATGAACCATAGGTGGTTCATTCTGTACATAGTTGTTTTTATTTTTAGTTTGATTCAATAATTTAGTGTGAATAAAAGACTCCATAGCCCAATAAAGGTGCTGGGGTATAGTTGCAGATTTGGTTTCTAGTTGAAATAAGACATATGACAAGGTTGGTTAAGGGAATAAAGAGGTTGGTGGTAGGGTAACAGAAATGGAGAAACAAGGCACACATGTATGTTGTTCTTAGCACCTCATATGGAAGTGCTACCCCCAATTGGAGACGATGTTAGATCCTAGGCCTGCACCTCTTTCTTCTACTCATCAAACCAACCTATCCACCTTCCAACTTAGCTCTTATTTAGTTTTTCTTCTTCACTGTGTGTTAAGTCATTTTGTTTTATGTCATCTCTTGTTTGGTTAAGGGAATGAAGAGGTTGGTGGTAGGGTAACATAAATGAAGAAATAAGGCACACAGGTCTGTTGTTCTTATCACCTCACAGGGAAGTGTTACCCCTAGTTGAAGATGATGTTAGATCTTAGGTCCACACCTCTTTATTCTACTCATCAAACCAACCTATCCACCTTCCAACTTAGCTCTTAGTTAGTTTTTCTTCTTCACTGTGTATTAAGTCATTTTGTTTTATGTCATCCCTTGTTTTCTTATGTTAGTTGTTTTGCTCTTTATAAGATTAAGTCAAATCTTGATTTGAGTGTGGATAAGTCCTATGACCATGGTTTATATCATTGATGGATCACAAGAGGGTTAACCTAGGCCTACAAGTGCAAAAGTATTGATTGAAAGAATTCCAACATTCTTGCAATCAATAGACAAACTCTGTTTTATTGAATTTTCATGACTTAAACATATTTTAAAATTTGAATAAAGTGCGGGAACCCAAATCGCGCTCACATGTTCCTATTACCCTCGAAATCGTGCACATTGTTCTTTTGTGTAGTTTTTATTGCAGGTTTTGAGTGAACCCTAAGAAGCGCATATCCTCAACCACAATTGTCAATAGAGGCAGCTGGGGCACGATGATACCACCATGAGAGTGCTGGCAGTTAAACAGGGTAGAGCCAACAGGGCTCGAGTTGTTCGAGGCCATACTAGAGATCATGGACATTTTTATCAAAGTGGTATGATTTCATTTGTGCCTTTAATGGACACCACACCAAAATCGCTCTGAATAGATAAACCAATTAAGTTTGTAATACAAAATTAAAAAAGTTATAATCGATTCTGTCAAACAAAATTAAAACATTTTCCAACAAAAAAACTTAATTGTAGCCTATCCTGGATGTATTACTACATACATGGTAGGAGTATTCCCTTATAAAGTGACCTATAATAATGATGATAAGACAAAGCATAATCAAACTAAAAAACAAACTAGAGTAAACATGCCCTTATAGAGCATCTTCTACCTGCTCCTCCAAAGTAAGTCTTCATAGAAATTTCATCTTTTTCCAAGTCCAATGTCTCCATAAGACTAGCTTCATTCACAATAATAGGTAGGCTTTAGGGAATTTGACTCAAGATATCCATTGTCCCTTCCTTCAGCTCAACAAAATTAGTGAAAAAGTCTCCAATAGTAATGGAAACCAGAGGTCGAGTGGAAGAAGAAACAAACATGTGAAATGTGAAGATGCGCCACCACTCTATTAAAGAGAATCCATAAACCCCAATTTTTATTCTAGATCATAATTCCTCATTTACTCAATTTCCATAAATGTAGTTACCACACCTTGAAATTATTGGAATTCCATCAGCTAGGTCATAGTCACACTCACACCTCTATCTTTCTCCATATTTTCTATTTCACCATCAAACTCTAAACCTCAAGAACTTCTCATTTTCAATGTTTCAAATCCCACTTCATGACCTATAATTTGTGTAGCACACAAAAATTGTTTTCACAATGACAATGTACCATTATTTCCAACCTACCTAGAAAGCACGATTGACTATTCTTGCCAAGGGACCAACTATGAATGCCACAAATAGAGCCTCTACTTTGACTTCTTGGATTTTCCATTTCGACATTGCACTACCATCTAAGCCAAACAAGAAATGAATACTCAAACCAACAAATAGTTCTATTAAAACTGTGGATGTAACCCACATGTAGGAGGTACCCTGGTGATTGCACCCCTCTTTTTGTTCTTTGTAAGCTAGAGAGTGCTACCTTCTATTAATCAAAATTACAGTACATTGAAGTGATCCAACTTCTTGAACCACCAACAAAAGGAAACCGGCCCAAGAACCAAGACCACGCTGGATATGGAGGAAAATCCCTATTATGTACATGACTTCACTCACTGACGTTGGAAGGAGAAAAGGGTTCCAAGTGGGGTCACCCAAGGATGTTAGTCTCGTCGCCATTATGGGCACAATAACACCCCATGTAGGGGAGGTGACTTCGACTGTGCCATTTCCATACATTCTAGTCACAATGGGTGAGCAGGATTTTTATTTTCATCACATGCCACATCCTTCTCATGGCAATCAACTCCAACAATGGCCATTTTTTCCGCAATATTGTTGGCCGCCCACCTGACATGTGAAGGGATGAGAATGAAATGGGGGAGAAACATTGAATTTAAATATTCAATGTTTCTAAGAAGACGCCAGCTCGGAGAAAGATTTTCCATATCCGATCCATTCAAGATATTGGACAACAAGGGAAACATGTTGCGATGCACTGCCTCCGAAGAAGTGGGGCCAATCTAGGGGTTTTATTAAGCCTCAAACAAAGTGAAGCTTGCAATAACACTCTACATGTATGGAGCAATAAGATACAAGAAAAATATAACTTTTTATTATAAAAAAAATCCTTTTTACTGTTTTGTATGTTTAACATAAGGTTTGAGTGAAATGTTTTAAGTCAAACCAGAAGTAATAGGAAAGTCAGAGTGAACTCATCCCTATGTACTACCACTGGAGGTAGTACCATAAAGAGATAATAATCTAAAAATAACCCTCTACTATGACACTTTGGTAGCCAAAAGTGGAGGCTGCCTGAATTACTTTAAGGAGGGAACATATTTTTGCAGAGTTGTTGGAGATTGTACCCTTCTTTACCTCATATCCCTGTGAAGAATTAACACAATGTGGAATGAAACTTGATTCACCGATCATTCTGTGATTCATACATGTACACTTGTTGGATGAATGGATCCTTGATCTCATGGAAATTAACATCATGGGTTGGATTTGAATAAATATCCCCAATCCCCTCCACACCCCCCTCCCACAAACCCTTCCCCCTTTAATTTATAGCATCTTTGATCATATGGACCCCATTATTATCTTGATGTCATGCATTTTTTTTTTTGATATATTAACACTTATATAATTCTAGATTGGAAAAATACTAAGCCAAACCTAGAGATCATTGGATGAGGAAAGTGAACCAAATGTTTTGTGGAGTAGTCTACATGGATAGGGACCAAATAACAATGGAGGAATCCCCCAAATAACAATGGAGGAATCCCCTACCATTATTGCAAAGATGAGACCATTTTATCTGAGCATGCATGGACCTTGTTGAACTATAATAGCCTTTGCTTCATTGATATTAGTGATTCATAGTCTCTAAGAAACCTCTTCTTCCATGTGTTCCTCTAAGACCATAAATGGTTCTTCGTGCTCCTACCACCCTTGAATTTCCTTTAGCTTCCCCCATTAAAAAGTAGAAAGCATTTTTTTTGTTTTTCCCCCATAATTGAAATATTTAACTCCTAATCTAAGTTGAGGATTGTTTTGTCTTCTTCAATTAATACATACAAGGATTGGGTGCTAAGGATATTAAATATTTTAATTAGGACTTTACTTCCACTTCATATAGATCTAGAGACAATTTATGTCTTCTTCAATTAACATATGAGGATGGGGTGCTAAGGATATTAAATATTTTAATTAGGACTTTACTTCCACTTCATATAGATCTAGAGACAATTTCCCAATACCATTGGTGCATTTGTTTTTATAAAGTATCCCTTTCATCTAATTTCTCCCATGGGAAAAGAGGATTCCTAATTCTGATATGGAGTAATCCCCCATTGACTAGGGTCAAATCAATGGTAGAAACAAAAAATACTACAAATAACTTTCTAGATTAGTCATGTATGTCTATGCAAATGAGAATGTGTGAAGAAGAATGCCTATGGCTAGGTGGCTAGCCCCTTTTTTGTATTTTAGAAGTATCCTAAGAGAATCTCCAATACTCTAAATTCTTAAATACTCTCTTCAAATTTACACAATAAGGAACAAAACCTTCCTCAAATGATCAAGTATATAAATCAAGAATAATAAATATATGACAAAATAAATAACTACTTATAACTAATCTTAATTAGTATTCGGTAACAAATTCCTCCCTAAATCATGTAATCAACAATACTAAATAAATGAATTACACATTTATCTTTATATTAAAATCAAATATATGCTTCAAAACTTTTTACTATATATGGATGAGAAAATAAACTAGGATTTAAATCCCAAATATGAGTAAGAGTGTCAAACTTAAAAACAATGGTTTCTATAGAAGGGAATGATCATAAAAATCCAAGACTAAATTCTCAATGCAATGCTTCAACATAAGGACACAAAAATGGTCATTTGTTAATTATCCAACATATGAACCTCATTTATACTCTTAAGAGTTGATTAAGTTTATTGACAACATAAATTAGGGTTGTACAAGTGTACAAAACCCATAATTCCCACTTAAAAGTGTGCAATTAATGGGTATTTATTATTTTTTACAATTTTCCAGAATGCATATGCACCTTGCTTGACGGGAAAGCATGTATTATACATGTCTTTCATTAAGGAAAAAAATATATACAAAGTAAACATCCTTTTTCAATCATTTGAGTGGAGGAAAAACAATCAAATGAAAATATCTTGGTCAAAAGGGTCATTAATGGTTAGTGATGACCAAATAATGCTATAATAATGTAAGGGAAGCTTATGGCTAAAAGACTTTATAATACTGTAAGGGAATTGGATAAGTGGAACCACTTGGATTCCAATAAACTTGGGATAGAAAAGGTACCTACAAAAAAAACTAAAATATTATATTACTTTGTTCCCCAAGGTAGGAATACCCATGCTCAAGTGAAAAGACAAGCATGGTCACCAAATCAAGTACATTACAGATCCATGGAGTATGTATAGAATGTAGAATCATGGCCATGCAAAGATACATAGTGGATCCATGCCAAATATAGATCAAGCCATATGTAAGTGCACAATGGATCTATGTCTCAATGTACATCAAGAGAAACACTAGAACTAAGTGAAAGGATAAATTATTTGTCCAAATTGGTACCAGTGTTGTACAAGAAGGTGGCACAATATGTGAAAATTGGGTAGTAGCATCAAATGCTACTGCAACCCAAGGTATTCAAGTCAAATCTATTGAATCTATGAATCTACACCATGTAAATAAATGATTTGAAGTTGAACTTGGGATAAATCATTTGATTACTAGTCATTGATGTATATCGTTAAAAAATATGACACCACCCACTAATAATGAAAATGGGTGTCAAGTTACAAATTAAATTCTAGCAAATGTCAATAAAGTTATTTACATTGAACACCTATAGAATATATCAGTTGAGGTACATTGATGTATTCCCATTGTCAATAGCCAGGGAACATGGAGAGAAATTACCACTAATGATTACAAGCCCCAAGGTACTATAAAGGTATCTAAATGTCATTCCAAAAGAAAAGGAGTCGGTGTTGATAGGATGATATCTATTGTAAGGTGGGAATTGAGGCATCGCCCATTAACCAACATGAGTAGGTATCAAGAGCGTGATATGATTTGAAGGTCTTGGACAAAAAATTGAAGCAACACACCACCAAGTACATCTCTCACACACACTAGATGAAATTAGTGCATGAAAAAGACCCTTTAAGCAACAACCAATAATGAAATATATTGATAGAGTTGAGGAATTCCACCAATAATGAAAATGGAAACCAAGATACAACATGAATCCCACTATGTGAATAAAGGTATTTCCATCAAACATAGGGGAAACCATTCAATTAGAAACCAATGTTGAGATGCCATTTTTTAAGACTAAGGTGACCTACCAATTGATCAAAATCTGGACCAGGGGTCAAAATTTAGCTCAAAAATCAACGTTCTTGGAATTGCCTAAAAATGAACGAGAGCGTAGCCCTCGTCATCACAAACCCAACGCAACTTGTTTGGGTTCAAACGGACGTCGGGAGCGAGAGATATCGCGATCTGTTTGAATCGTCAAACAAGTAAAAAAAAGGACGCTGACTATGTAGTCCATACAGGCTGACGTGGCAGAGGCCGTACGATGACATGGCAGAGGTCGTACGTCCGTATGCTGAAGTGGCATATGATGATGTGGCAGTTTCGGATTGGTAGCTGAGGGCGAATGACAATCTGACACGTGGCTTCATTTTGGCAAGTGTTTTGGTGCCACGTGGAACCCCGTTATTGGCAATGGTTGTTAGTTCAAAAGTTTATGGAGTCTGTGGGATTTGAACCTCAGACCTCCTCCCACCATGTAAAGCCTTAACAAAGTCTGCCTCCCACCATGTAAAGCCTTCACAAAGTCCGCCCTGCCAACACACCACACGATGTTACTTAATATATGAATGAGCTTAAAGTTATTTAAATGTTATTAATGTGTGGTTTGGCACGGGGTTGGGCTGGGGCTTAGCCCCAACCCGCGGTTGTATCATATACCATATGACCCATTATACACGGAGCTATGGCGCGCGCATATTTTAAATGGAGTTTAGCCCATGGTTTCGGGTGCCAATGCATATGACCTTGCCACGGAGCACGCAGGGAGTTGGGTTGGTATTTCAAATGGTTTTTACCACCAACCAAACACCGAAACTTGTCAGTTAGCCATTCGTTTTGTAAACTTATCCCTTGTGCGTTAGCGCGTGGTCACATGGTGACCTTGTGACTGTGGTTTTGGCGACTAGGGGCTGGGCGTGCCCTAACCGTCCTACAGTTTGCACAGTTATGCAATTGTGCATGTGTGCTAGGTTTTAGCATGAGTTTGGAGCGTGTTCTTGGTTAGAGCACACAGAGGTGCGTTTTGGCAAACTAGAGACAACAAGCTTGAAGGAAGAGAATGGAAAGAGGCCTATCTTCTTCATTTTTCGGCCGAATGAGGTGCCGTAAAATCCCAGCTAGGGGTTTTTGAACATTTTGAATCCATTGGAACTATTTTCAAAGCCATTTGAAGACTTCTTTTGTAGTTTTTTAACCATTGAATTTTCAGGAAGCTCCAGGGAGCTTGAAGCCCTCATTGTTTGAGGTCATGCTCAGATGAGCCTATGTTTGTTTTCTGTGATTGAATAATCATTTTTGACTAATTATTATGCTCTGAACACTTTGGGATAGGTTTCAGATCCATTTGAGGAATTTTACAGGTGTTTTTTCCATAGAGAAGCTCAGGGAAGCTTAAGGCCACATGTAGAAGAGGTCATGCCTGGATGAGCCATGATCCGTTTTCAGAGTTCTATTAGTCATTTTTGGGGTTTTTATGTATTCTGAACCCTATGGTACAGTCATAATTTCCATTGGAGTTGAGCAGAATTTTGTAAAAGAATCTTTGACAAATTAATCCCAGAGAGCTAAGTCCATTGATGGAGGCTCAAGGAGATGTAGCCCAGAGAGGGGTGAACTCCTTTATCATATTGTTCTTGTTGTGAGTTTGATGGTTTATTTGCTGCAAGTTATGTTGCTGTGTATTGATTTAAAGCACATATTTAACCATTTAAAAGAACATATCCTCACACATGAACATTTTAAAGAAGATGCATAAACTTGGCACATAATTTATCTTGCATATTTTAACACATGGAGCAAGGTCTTGTAAATTTTATTTTAATGAAGTAGAGGGTGCTTGCATAGCATAACAAGTCAGCCTTCTATTTTCAGATCACCAATAATGAAAGTAAGTCCTAGGGTTCTCTTGAATCTAAGTCTGTCTCCCAGAGACATGTATCGTAGTTGATAGGAGAAGACTCATTACTGAGAAGGAAATAATGAGTCCTCCCACACCAGAATGAGAAAAGACCTCGTTATGTTGATGAAACTAAGAACAACTTGATAATAAGGAAGGACAACATAAATGATTAAGAAACCTAAGGAATGGATGCCACATGCTTAAATACTTCCCTTGAACATAAGCACAACACAATGATGACTTGGGAAATAATTGACACCAAAAGGGACCAAATATATAAATATGAAATGCAGGAAGCATTAAAATATTCTCCATAATGACTGGAAGAGTAACTCACTGGGGAGTAATAAACTCAAAAAATCATGGTTCATCTCTTAAGGAAATACTAAGACCTTAGTTGTGAATAATAAATATGATACACATTCTTTATTCAAGAGAAACATAATTGAACTGCTACCACCTCATGCAATGATTATAGATATCTTGATCCCCCCCCTCTTTTTATAAATATTTGTTTTTTTGGTATTTTTCATATTATAAAGCTTGAAAAATAATGAAATAATTATAAAATATAGTGGAGGAAATGAGTGTCACGAAGCATGCAACTACATCCCAACCCTAGAGAAAATGCCTATGTAAACATGAAAAAAGGGATGTGCAGGGTGTGTACCCTCATAATCATGTTTTCTCTAGGAATAGGGTTTGAAAATGTAGAAGCAATAGATGCAAATGAAAGAAACAAAATAATGCATAAGTGGTAAGCTAGAAATAACAAATTATAATGGGAATTAGACTCAAAACCATAAGTAGTGATATGCAATGAAAAATAAAATAAAATGGGAGCCCCATAAGGAATGGCTAAAAAACATGTGAGGAGGGATCATGTAGCTTCAAACACTATGTCATGATGGGGATAAGAGGCCTCCAAAGCCTATGATAAAATTCAGCATGGGAACCAAAAGGAAAGCAAGGTGACAACTATTGTGACCCATGATAGGTAGGCTTACCACTCAAAGTTACGACACATAATAACAAAAGAGATGGTTGAATTCCATAACCGAGTGGGGTGAATCCTTACGAAAAAATGAAAAAGAGGTTGATAATGCATAATGAAAGATGATGATTACTATACCTATATGCCAAATCTAGTTCATTTACGTCAAAATTAATATGAACAATTTGATGTTTAAATATCAATTTGAGTGACTTCATGCATTCCTTCTACATGCAAAAGTAAAAAATAGTCCTTCGACATGATATTAGTCAAAGAAATCCAAAATCCATAACCAAATTAGAATTAAAATGTTAGAAAACTATACACAAGTGGGTAAAAATTTCTATAAATAGCGAAAGATCAATTAATTTTTGTTAGGATATTTAGACACTTAGGAGTTAGTTAAGATCAACTTGGTCTAATGTATGTTCAAGTAAAAGTGTGTTTCTTTAGTATGTATTAGTATGGATTTGTAATTATGTAATATGATGGTCACGCTATGTTCTAGACATAAAGTGATCTAATGACTCATATTCTCCTTGATCTTAACGGCTACATCAATTTGTGTCTTAACACCCAACTGGTCCATGATCTCTATTTAAAGAGCATGGAGGGTTATTTGGAGATCATGTGAGAAACTCTCTTGGAAAATATTTTTCTTTTGCATTAATATATTTCGTTAAGTGGCCTCATTGGCTGGGGTCGTGGAGTGTTTCCCTCTTTGATGGTTTTAACCAGGTAAAAACATCAGTGTGCTGATCTTTGATCCGATTGTGTGAGTGGCTAATGAAGGTCCTCATCTTGTGTGGGAATATCCTTTTTGTTGAACATGGTATCAAAGCAAGGTTTGAATACCTACTCCCATTGTAGATCACGATCTTGAAGACATGTTGCATTTTTTTTTTTTTTTTTTTT
>ML780052.1:180383-199998 GCA_009831015.1 Picea engelmannii
CTGTGCATTTCTAGGCTGAGAGGACTATTCCATTACATCCATAGTGTTTTTTGAAATTATAAACAATTTTTGTTTCACTTGAAAATGTTTTTTTTTTCCCAAGGTACAACAATTTTAGTCAGATTCAGAGGTATAAAGTATGAATATGTCTTTTTAAAAAATAAAATTATAGAGTTATTGTTTCAATTTTCTATTTTTATTTATGGGTTCCTACTTTTTCCAATTTGTGTATTCTCTTTGTTGTGCACTCGGTGCAATCTCGGAAAATCAGAAACAAAGAGGAAACATTTTCTCTTCTATGTATTATCTTTTCTTTACGTTGTATGCGAGCTAAATAAGAAATGGAGAGAAAACTTGCATTTTCCGGGTAAACTAATTGAGATCGAAACCCATTATTGTTAAGATTCATTTTGTTTTTTAAATTTCACTTGTTTTTCTATGAGCACATAAAAAAAAATGTTATTTGGGTAAGCACGGTCTTTGAGGTAGAATCTATAACAACAAAAACAACAACACCCCCATCCTTCTTCATTAAGATTGTTGTGTGTTTTGCTCTAGCTCACTTGGTTAAAAGTTGCTTTATTTAATAAGAGGTATTGAGTTCAAGTATCTTTTTTAAGTTACTTTTTGAAAGATTTCATGCAAACTTGTGTTATCTCATAAATTCATTGTAAAGTGCATTTCACTTAAATTATAAAAGCGAATCTCTATAAAGTAACTTTAATATTCATTTTTTCATTACTTTTTGCATGCAACTTTAATTTATAAAGTAACTTCATTGTAAAAGTGGTTCTCACTTATTCTATAAAAATGGGTCACTTCAAATTTGCTTAGTTGTAAAAGTGAGCTTATAGGAAAAGTTAGAGAAGAACGAGAATTTTGTGTGTCCATCATGATGTGGGTTAACTTCTACCTGCCACATGGTGCTTTGGTTACCATTTATGCCTTTTTAAAAAATAACATAAATTTCACATCCGAAGTCTATTTTCAGTGCCGATTTTTTAAGTAGCCTATTTTTTCGAGAGTTGTCCATATAGATAGTCAGCTTCATCTTTTGAATCCATATAATCTGTATTTTTAATATGGCTTCTCCAAATGATGTTTTCTTAGTAGTACCAATTACTTCTCATGGAAATCCCATATGGAGGGATGCATTAAGAAGTAAAGGATTGTACTAGATTACCTTAGGAAAAGAATATGCCCCCATAGATGCCGACAAGAAATCCAAATGAGATGATAAAAATGATGAAGCATGTGGATTGATCAGAATGTCCACCTCTCCATATTTACGGTTTCACCTTCAATTGATGACCAAGATGAATATTGGAAAAAGATTGAAGCTATGTTTGGTAAACATAATGTTATTCGAGACCACCATATTGAAAATTAGTTAATGGCTTTAAGTCTCAATGATTTTCCTTGCATCAAATATTATTTATCTAAGTTCAAAACACTTAGAAGTTTTCTTAAAGGTAGTAAAATAGATCTGAAGGATGATTATTGCATATATGTTATTATTTTTAAGGTTGGTACTACATATTCTATATTTGTATCTACCATTTATGCCACTAGATAAGCTCTAGGGGATTCTTATAAAGAACTCACTCTTGATTATTTTTGTGATTCTATGATTTGAGAGAAAGATAATCTTTTGCAATTTGGAGTAATAAACATTGCAGGTACATCTAACAAAGCCTTAGTGGCCCAACATAAAGATAAAAACAAACATCCCAAGAAGAAACATCCTTGCAATAATATGAAAAAAACGGTTCCAAACCCTCTCCACCAACTTCTACTCTTAATGGTGACAAAGGAGAAAAATCTAAAAGTAAGAAGATTGACATGCATTGCACTTTTTGTGGGAGAGATGGTCATATTGGGTCAAAATGTTTTAAAAAAATGGAGTCCTTAGAAGAAACGATGAAGAAGCACACCATCAATCTTGATTCTTCTTCTTCTACCTCTTCTTCTCATGGACATGCACTTTTTGCTTCTTGTTTCTCCTTCAATGCAACTTCTACTTCTTTTTCTTATGAGTGGCTTATTGATTTTGGAGAAACTTATCATATGGCTAAGGATAAATCCATTTTCTCTCCTCTTAATGAATGTAACATGATCTAGATTGGATCATCATATAAATTTTCATGTATTTTGGTACATTTTAGGTGGAAAAAATTAGAGGAATCGACTTGTGGGCCTATATTAGTGGTAGGTCCTAGTTTGGAAAATCGAGGTTCAAAATATTTCTGAGCCATTTTGAGGAATTAAATGGCTTTTTTGGGGTTACAGAGTCTAGAACTAGTGCACACACCCTCAATTATGTTCTACACTTTGATACCTTTCCAATGTTACAAAAATCACCTCAATTGGAGATCACATGTGAAAGTTATGCTTCCCACAAGTTGACCTACCTTGTTGATCACCATGTTTCAAGTGAATTTCATGTCAGTCCTCATTACTCACATGTGTGGGGCTATCCACATGTGGATTTCCAAGAATATTCTAGAAGGACCAAAACTGATCACTAATTGAGGGTTGAGGAAGTCAAAATCTTAACCCTAGATGACTATCAAGTTGTTAAATACCAGGCCACTAGGAGGAGAAAGGGTTCCAATATTTTGTATGGTATTTGTTCCATAGTTGAGAATAACATATAGGAGTGATATTTTGAGATCATAATAGAGGAGGAAAATATTCTGTAGAATCCATATAGGCCACAGTGTCAAAGGAAACTCCACGATGAGTTCCTCTTTCTTTGTGTATGCATTTTCATAATTGAACAAAAGAGAACATAGCATAGGCCACACCTTCTATATGGGTTCTCTCCCATATTGGGTTTCCAATAATATATCTTATGTTCATTTTTGTGTGGATTGTGTGTTATTTTTCTCATTTCTTCCATTTTCATATTCATTTATTTTCCTAAATATGAACAATAAGTTGGTAATCATTAATCTAGGATCTAAGGAAATACATTTCATAATCTAATATTTTAGAATAGTATAAGATATGTTGTGATGAACTATTCCAGCTGAATATCCATAGAAATGTATAGATCATATTGGTATTAGAGTAGTTTTGTTTGGGGTATTTGTAGAAAGTTGCAGGATGTAAGAATTGGCTTAAGAAGAAAGGCACAAAATCCTAGCCATGGAGATGAGTTTGTTCACAATAACCCTCAAGATTTATTAGAGGAGAGATTTGCAAGGACATAATAGAAATTCGTTGATATCTGTCACAATATGGACCTCCTCATGGAGGTTCTAGAAAGAAAGCTTGAACTATTCAGGGAGGTTGTAGGCTCTAAATCTAAGATTATATTAGAGGGGAAATCAAGAGATAATGAAGACCCATAAAAGGAGTCAAGGAAAGAGTCCGAGAGAGATTATCCAAGTTCCAATGTCATTAACCCTTCATATTCTTTATTTAAAATGGAAGCAAAAGTGGATATCAATCCATACAAAGGTGAGATCGATGCATTAAATTTGAATCATTGGTTGCAAAAATTAGAGGTCTATTTCAGTGTTGATAATATAGACGCGGAGAAGAAGATTTTGTTTGGCTTACTGAAATTGGAGGGTTGTGCACTAACCTGGTGGAAAAAACATACACAAACACTTAGGCTGGAGGGTGGTCTTCCAATAACTAAGTGGGAGGATTCCAAAACCCTCATTAAGTCCCAATTCTACCCTATTGGATATGTAGAGGACCAATGGATTCTTTGGCATTACTTCAGGAAAAGGAAAGGAAAGAGTGAGTACACCACAAAATTTAGGAAGATGAATATCATGTTGGGTATCTCGCATAAGAACCCATATGTAATCCTCAAGTATCTGGGGGGCCTACATGGTCATTTGCAAAATCAAATGATGTTCTTCAATCCCAAGAAAATTGATTAGGCCTGTGTTGAAGGATAATATCTAGAAAATATAGGCCACAAGAAAGGAAATCCAATTGGTTCGAAGAAAAAAGAGCACCAAGATGCTTCCAAGGAGGGGAAGAAGAAGTGAAAAGGGAAAGATAACAACCACTACACATCAGTGCAATGATTCAAGTAAAAACTATAACCATTGCAATATCGATGGTCACATTGAAGGAAAGTGTTGGAAACTACATCAATAGATGAACCCTAGGAACCACAAGAAGGATGCCAAGAAGAAAAAAATTCTAGCCATAGATTCAAGCAATCAGGTAGAGAGTAGATCATATGTGGATGTGAAGACTTTCTGCACTTCAGTGTAGAAGGAGGTGAATATGAGTGGCCTTAATCACAAGGAAGAGAAGGATATAACAAAACTCTTCCATATCAATATGCATGTCAAGAATACCAAGGTACACGCTCTATTCTATTCTAGTTTGCAGGCCAATCTCATAGAAACCGATCTAGTTCAAAATATTGGGTTGGAGGTTCATGATCATCCAAATCCATACCCACAGTGGTGGGTGAACAAGGATGTAGAAATCAAGGTAAGGAAATAGTGTAAGATGAAATTTAGTGTAAGTGCATATTTTATTGATGAAGTGGAGTTAGATGTAGTACCTCTTGATGTGTGTGAAGTATTATTTGGAATCCCCTACATGTATATGAGGGTTGTGATCTTCAAGCAAAGAGAAAACTAGTACCGTTTAATCAAGGATGGAAAGTCCTACATCATCAATGTACATATTCATAATTCCATATTATTGTATATAATATTTCAATTCATAAAGAAGAATTTATCTAAATATAATATTCCTAGCAAATTGATTGAGGGCGAGCGATTTCACACCCAACCATAGGCTCATTTGCACCAGGTCTCTCTACAACTAGCCACCCTCTAGATAGACCATGATACCATGACGAAAAATTAAGGCTACTCTTGGAAATTATGGGAAAATGGAAAACTCCTCCAGGGATTAATTCTCACATGGAATCTTCTCACTGGATCTCGGGATCCTCATGGTTCTAGGAGTCCATTTTTCTGTCTTAGAACTACATAAGAGCGAGATTCCACTTCACTGCTTCAAAGTCCCTCGAGGAACTCCACCTTTATTGTTTCCTATTGACGCCCAAAGTTTTGGGTAGGTTGCGTGTCGGGTTATTTATATGCATAAATCCTTGACATTAAATCATCAATCCGAGACTCTGTATACTTCGATATGCAAGAACAGGAAATTCAGGATCAAAGATTATCCTATTATATCCTAGAAACTACTGGAAAACCCATTGATCTGACATGAACAACTTGATGGAAATTATGAATTAATCATATTGTGCTCTGCGGAGTTTTGATTCTTCAATCAATTAATGGAAGAAAACCAAATTTTAAACTTGCAAACTTAAACTACTTGAATTGAATTCTAACACTATGAGGTTTGACGTTGGAATGTGGGATGACTAATGCTATCTGGCTTGGAATCACAATATTTCATACAAATAAGGTTCATGTGATTTTACATGTATAGCTTAGTAGTTCTTGAGTATTCAATGGTCGTCGTGTACTGGTGCTCACAAAAAGATCATTAAACATGATGGAGGAAATTAAATTTATCTAATGAAGGAAAATGGAGTATTATTTTACTAATAGGAAACAATGAGATTTGTTACCAAGGTTTCACATAGAAAACTATGCAAATCATAAAAATTGAAAGGTTGGAGCTACTCTAACAAATCTACATATCAACAATCAAATCATTCAAACATCAACAAGAACCGGAAACATGAAACTATTCATACAAAAAGCAATATGGAAATGCAATTTGAGAATGAAATGTCTATTTGGGAAAAACACAGAGAGGATTATACAAAGAGAAAACACATTATAAGGGTGATGCAATCTGCAAAAACACCAATGGAATGCATGGAAACATAATGACAAAGTCTGAATTCAACGAATATGCAGAGAGGGGTGATACTAAGGCATTAAATGGATCACAATTTAGGTGAAATGGAATAGAGTATATAAACATGGAATGAAACCAATCAAGTGTGCATCATTTTTCAATATATTTATACTTAAGTCATTTCCCTAAAATGATGGATTGAATAAAAAAAGAACAGAGTGTTGCATTGGAGAAATGACAACTCATGGTAATGTAGACAAAGTAATTGTCAATTCATTTCCAGGAAATTATCAATTTTTTTCCCACTAACTAACATAAGAATTCCAATTCGAATTAACACCATACAATAAAATAACTCAAACTAATTGAAATGAATTATAATATGGGAGAACTAATGTAATACACAAAACTAATGCAATTTGGAAATGAATTACACTAAGGAAAATACAATGATTAAACCTACACTAGCTAGTGTATAAAAGGGGCAGCAATTTACCAAGTCAAGGGGCCCTTCCTAACATGTATGCTTCCTGGAAACATCTATCTACAAGTTCTCACGAATCAACACAAAAGTAACAACACCTTCTTATTGCAAATTTTAAAACTCAGAAATTACAAGTTCAGAAACATGAGTTCAATGTTTCTCCTACAATGATGAATGATAGTTCCTCCATACTATGAGTATTGATATGTATTTATACTGATATACGGTTAGGATGGATTACAACAGATCCTCCAATTCTAGAGCTAACAAGTCTAGTCATATTTGGGTATTACAATTTGGGGAAAATTGAAAACCAACCGCAACAGGAAATCTGGGCAAACCCAGTTTAGAGAATCACCTCTATATTCCTAATCTTTCACTTTTTGAGAAATCCACTTATGTTTCTCTCAAATTAGGATGTTCTACACAAACCCATGTTTTGTATTTTCTATATGTGTCTTCATCAGCTCATAAATTGTGCAGTTAGATCATTATTTCTATTCTTGCACATATCTGAATGAAAGAATTTTGCCATGGCTAGAGGTTTAGACGTACGAGTTGGGTGAAATATGATGAACATGAGACCATATTCAGACACTTGGCTTCAAAATCCTTGTGGTCAAATTCTAGTTGGAGATGTGTAAGTATGCTAATGAGTGGTGTCGGGTACCAGATGTGAAATGATGGTACAAGAATTGAACTGCACTGAACTGAACTATGACTATATGAATCAAACTTCATAAAATGTCATTAGTAAACCAACCATAACCATAATTAATTCATCAAAAGAAAATAAAATATATAACAATTAACCACTTGATGCTTATAAACTTGTCAGGGCTTATTTACGAAGAATTATGGTGAAAGTGATAGTTAATAAGTGAAAGGGTGATTACAAAGGGATGACTTGGCAGTGAGAAGGATGTCAAATTGGAGACCCAAAATTTCACATGTGTACAGATAAACCATGTGTGCACATCAATAGTTGCACAAAATATGAAATAATGCATGCATGCCAACCAAAGGTCTATACTGCATGATGAAGATCAGAAAGATACTGCATGCATTCCGAGTCAGAAGAAGATCTTCAGGGATATTCCCGAATAATGAACCCAAAAAACATGACAGATCACGGGGGAATATGATGGATGATATGGAAAGTTTGTTAGGACTACCATGCTCCAAGGAGGTCGCTTGGGATACATACTGACAACATAAACGTGTGGAATTGGTGATCACTAGAGAGAGTGGAGTAGAGAAGAAAGTGGTGGAGTGCCAGAGAAGAATATAGAGAAGAAGGGAAAGAGAACATAGAAAAGGGGGAAACAAAAGAAGAGAATATTCAGTTTGAGGTCTTCGATAGGTAGTACGAGTTTTGTATGAGTTCTATTTTGAGGTTTTGTAACAATTTTGTATGAGTATGATAAATCCTTGTTTTATCGTTTGTAATGGAGTCATTCCAGTAGAGGGTAGATTTTGGACAGGGAGTGCATGGTGCTTTACAATGAAATACCTGTATAATGGGCCAGAGTATAGACTGTGATTCCCTTTGCAATGTGGATTTGTTGATGTATGCATTAAGTTGTTTAATGAAGATAATACAAATATGCAATTCTCTTAGTCACTTGATGTGTCTATTCTGAGTTGAATGGATGATGTGTTAATGGTTTATGTTGTTATTCTATTAATGGAGTATGATTGAATGAATGAATGTTAGCCTAATTGGATTCCCTGTATGCTTTATCCCTTGATCTCTGACATAAGACTAGAAAGTCTTTGTGATTCTCATGGTGTCTTGAGTGAGACATTATTTGGTCCTTGACTGAATATTGATGTGTTGACACTATTGGCATAGGGGCAGACCCAGGTTTCAACGCTTCAACAACACACCAACAAAACCCTAACTACTGGCCCTTTCAGTAACACCTGCAAAGTAGATGAAGTCTCACCCAAGGTAGAGGCAGGGGGGGTTGTAGGACTCATGTGTCTACAACCTAGCTGGGACATAGAGATGTGATTACAACACTTAACAAAGAACTTAGCCAACAATATGCATTAAGTTATGATTCTTACTCACACTGCAGATTAACCCTAATTACAGATCAACACAAGATCTAACCCTTACAACCTCTTAGCACATAACATAAGCTTAGATCTAACATTCATTCACATCATAAAGCACTAAGCATTCGTATTTATATCTATCATACATCAAGAACAATTCACTAAGAAAATAGATACATAAATAACATGAACAACATTGCACAAAGCACATCGACACAGGATATAGGTGGTTCACCCCAATGTGGGGCTACGTCCACAAACTCTTCTTCTTCTTTATTAGTCTCCTTCAATCTTCTTATAGGCACAAAGCCAAAGATCCCACTCCGCACTGGACAGGTGATCTGGGCACGACGCACTAGATCCACCTTCCTCAAAATCAGGTCACGGCCCAAAGCCTTACACAGTATGTGCACAAATCCTCTTACAATCACTTTCACTTGGCTTTGCAAGTCTTAACATACTCTAGTCATTCACTAAGCCAATGACCTCTTACACTAAGCCAATTACTCTATTACTTACATCGCCTAGCTACTTATATATACATTACAAAAGGGCTAAGCATGGGTAAACCCACGGGATGACATCCCATACCTGTTACATAAACCCTAAAATCCCCAAAATCCCACAAAATGGGCGAGATCCCGCGATCCGCGCTTCGCCTGGGCACTCTGTCTTCGACTGGCCTATTGATTTCCCAAAAATGGTAAAAAACGACCAACGTTTCCTCAAAACTTGGTCGAGGGCCAACAGGCCCCCAAAACTCACCCGTGACTCGTCCCGAGTCACTTCGATCTAGGAAACTCTGCTTCGAAGGCCTCGACTTGCTGCTTCACTAGAGCCTCCTGCTCAACGAACTCCTGAATTAATTGCTCGGTGACAGGCCCTTCTAGGCGTTGTTCTACTGTTGCGACCACCTGTTCCAATTGTGAGCCTTGTCCCTCGATCTCTTCAAAAAGTGTGCAGGCTTTGTCCTGCACCAATTGGAGTCTTTGTGTCACTTCCATAACTCTACTCATGATGGAAGTGACCTGCTGCTAAACTGTGCATTGCTCCTGTGACCTCTTCATATTCTCCACTGTAGTAATAAACTTCATCTACGCTTGCACTATAGACACCTGTTGCTTCACCTCCTGGAGCTGTGCTTCCAATCTCCTCAACTCCAGATCTTCTGCAAGGTGCTCATAGGTGATCCGGATTTTATGAGCAGAACGAAATGAATACAGATTATTAACAGGTGCTTAACAAAAATAACAGAGATACAGTAAAACTGGTTTTCTATTAAATAATGAAATAAGCTGAAAACTGTAAAATGCAGCGGAAACAAGCTTGCTAGAATGGTGGCGGCTTATCTCTGAGAAGAGATGTGACGGCAGCGCTCATTTGCAAGAAGATGATTACAATGAGGCTCGGAAGGCCTTTTTACAATAAACGGAATGCCAAAAGTCCTAGACATCCAAAAACCTAACCCTAGGAGATGAAGCGCCAAGAGTCATGTGGGCCCCGTTTGGGTAAGTTGGTACATCAACTTCTCGAGGTCGTAACTTTTGCATACGATCTCCGTTTTAGGCATATAATACCTCATTAGAAAGATCTATCCGAGGACTACAACATTTCGACAAAATTTCATGATGAAATTTTGCTACCGCAACATACCCCAAAAAGCGTCGTTTAGGGCCTCAAAACGGCTCCAGAAGTTCAGGACCCGAAAAACTGCTAAAAATAGTAAATTGCCAAAAATGTCAGAAAACTGTTTTGAGCCAGTTGGAAAGGTGGGTGGCCACCGATATCCATCTGGATCAATAGGTCTGTGCACTTTGATCACTTAGTTGCTTACATTCTAAGGCCAACGTCTTGATTCTTTCTACTGTGCTTCTGTCAGATTCTTCCCTCTGATCCCACACTTCTTGTGGAGTGCTCGACACTACTTGAAGTTCTAACTCTACTACTCTTTCTTGGAGCTACTGAATGGCCTCAATGAGCTTCCCCACTTGGCTCTCGATTGTCTCTTCCTCCATCTGTGCCAAGCCCGACACAGAGTGAAGTGCTCTAGTCATTGCCTCTCTGACCACAATCTACTCTGAAAGCAGCTGGTCTTTCTCTTTCTGGATTTTCTCTTTGTCCTCTACGAACTTCACCCTAAGGTCATCTTTCTCTTGCTGTGCAACCCGAAGTTTCTCTAAGGCCTATTCCTTTTCTTTCTTCAAGGCCTTTGTGGCCTGCTCCTTTTCTTCTTTGACTCGACGAAGTCGAGTCTCTATTGCATCTGCTAATCTGTGTAATTGGGAGAGATCACCCCCCAATTCTACACTCTCTACTGAAGATGGCTCAATAGACATTGCGCGGCTTAACTGGATAGCTTGTTGGATGTCTTTCAGTTCTTTCACGATTCTGTCATATAGTGTTTCTTTCTTCGCTTCATGTCTCTGCAGGATATCCTCTGAGGCATCTTCTACAGTTGTGATGATGAGATGGATATCGTCCATTGTGAGCACATTCTGTGATTAAGGCTTATTTTCTTGGGTCTTCTTTCACGCTGAGGGTTTTTGCGGAAAAACCTTCCTTTTCTTTGATGTCTCGGCTTCTGTAAGGGGATCGTTCAGCGGTGTCACTTCATCCTTTTCTTTCTTGTCTTCGTTGCCTCCCTCCTCTTGGTTTACCTCGTTGCCTCCTCCTCCTCTTGCAGGTGATTCCAGCGCAGTTTCCTCCGATGCGTTGTCCTTCTCATCACTTTCTATGTCCTGCACTTCCTCCTTTTTCTTATTTTTCTTTGTGCTGCTCTATCCATCATACTCAAACCGGGTGACCAAAGGACTTTCGATGATGTCGGGGTTAGAGAGTTCTACATATTCGACCGGTACAAGGAATTTGGATGGCCATTCCTTGGTTATATCATCCATGTCTTCATCAATCAATTTATAATAAGACTAGAACTCCTCCTTACTTTCGTCCCTGCGCGCGGTGATGTAGATGAAGTTTCAGTCTGTGTGGAACTTCGCTAGTGGCCTGTATGTATGCAAGGTGTTCAAGATCATTCGGGGGAATCATTCAATGGCACAGTTGAGCTGTAGGTAGTAAGCATGGAACACCGCATTTTATTTCCACTGCTTCGCCATATCGCTCATATACCACATGGTGGTAAACCTCACGGCCAATGGCTTCGATGGTTCGACTTCTAGGAATGTCTCTCCCTACGACATCTCCCAAGCAACAAATGCAATGAGAATCAACAACCAACTAAAGTGAAATTCGTAGCCTTGGTCCTGCGCTTCGTGACAGTCCTTCTCTAACTCAATGACGATGTAGCTTGCCCAATTCATTTGCATTCCTTCGACACACTTCCTTGCAAGGTGAACTATGAACCCTGTGACTTGTGTAGGACGGTTCTTTCTGACGAGTTTTCCCTCTATCATCTAACAAGCAAGGCGCACTGTGCCATCCTAGATGGAGGCTACCTTGTAGCCTTGCTTTCCCTTCTCTACATCGTCGTAGGCTTGCTTTATTCGCTGCACCAGGGAGCGATTTGACATATTCCCTGGGTAGAATTGGTGAGGGTCTGGTCCTTGCATGCTCAATCCAATGATCAGGTGGATCAACGCCAGATCTACAGTGATGCACCTATCCAACCAAAGATACCCTCCATGGCATCACGACAAGAGGAGTTTAACGCACGCGTTAACCTCCTGATGTTGATCAAAGTGGGGGATCTTCATCATGTTTAAGATCATCTATCTCACAATCTCCTTGATCCACTGTTGGGGGACTATCTTGGGATTCTTCCCAGTTGTCTTCAACAGGTACCTATGCGGTGCGAGCATCACATAGTTCTTTTGATCTCCAAGGTTAAAATCGTTGATCTTGAGAGTTGGGATCAGTCCCAACTGAGGTCTGACTGCGTGTATCCCCTTCGGGAGGTACGAAGTGATGAGTGTGTACTCAAAATCATGTGGGATGCTATCACGACTAACTGCGCCAGCCAAAGGCGGGATGTAGTCAAGCAAGACCGACGAGATCTTCTTTGCGTTCACCAGATCGTCACGGTTCTTGCTTCTTTTCTCAGTCGCGGTTCGTCTAGATCAACTTGCAGTCGAGGGGGATTCTTTCAATCCTCTAGTTGATGATGCCTGAATTCCTGTCGACATGACCTTCTCAGCCATAAAGTCTATTAAGATCTCCTCCACATACTTCTCTACTACGCTATGTTTGTCTGACATGCACATTCGTGATCAAATAACTCAGTTAGGCGAACATATAGACAAGGCAATTATACGGATGGCAAGGTATAGAAAGTGTTTCTTTAGATCGGATGAACCATGTCTACTTCGGGATTTCTTCCTTCGGGACTTCGAATCTTTTGTCATTTTCTAGTGGTGAAACTCCCGAAGTAATTCTTCCGGAGTGACATAATTTATTAACGTCACGTGTTGACATGGCACGAGCCATTTCTTCTTGACACATGTCATCATATGATTATGCCATGTGTACTTTCTGACAAGGTCTACCACCTGCCCTTGCTGACGTGGTCTGTGACACCTCCTTTCTAATGTAGTCTGCCATACATTCTTCCAGATGTGGTATTCTGACGTGATCTGCCATATGTCTTTGCTGACGTGGCCTGCTGACGTAGATCTCCAACACGTCCTTGCTGATGTGGTCTGCTGACGTGGTCTGCCACATTTCCTCTTGAATCAGATGGTTGAGGCTTACTTCGGATGATCCGACGGTCGAGAATTTATTTCGGGTCTTCGGGCTTCGAAAATTTCAAATCTCAAACTTAAAATTTTGAAGTGAAATTTTTCTAGAGCTTAACCTCCTCACATATTTAGAATGATCTGACAACTGACGGGTATTCGTATAATCAAGAACTCAGCCTTTCTTCTTATCCTTTCCTTCCACCTAATTTTAATCCGATGATTGACGAGATTTTAGATAATCGAGATCTCAGATCTGTCAACTTATCCTGTCCTTCCACTTAATTTTAATCCGATGGCTGACGAGATTTCAGATAATCGAGATCTCATATCTTTCAGCTTATCCTGTCCTTCCACTAAAAAGTGATCCAATGGCTGACAGGTATTCAGATAATCGAATTCTCAATTTTCCCCCCTCTTATCCTATCCTTCCACTTTAAAGTGATCCAATGGTTATGAAGACTTCGTGAAGCAGATCCACGATTAAGGATGGTTGCGGAGCCACAACTTGCGAGTGATTTAAATCCTTAGAGTCTTGACCATTGGTAACTCCTCCTGCAATCACACTTTTCCTATCATAACCGAATGACTCCTTCTGACATTGATTGTTGTCTCCCCCTGAATAGGTTCCAACCGATGCATTATTTTCTTGAGAGATTTAGGTTGGAATAAGGATTACTCCCAATTTTTGCCTGAGATATTCAAATACATCTCTGCTTAAGGGTTTTGTGAAAATATCTGCCACCTGTTCTTGTGTTGGAACATATTCTAATTTATTGTTCTTATTTTCAGCTTGATCTCTTAGATAGTGGTATTTTATTGGAATGTGTTTTGATTTTGAATGTTGAACATGGTTCTTGGAGAGACTTATCATGCTTGTATTATCACAGTGGATAGTAGTAGGTTCTTCAAATATTATTTTGATGTCTTGTAAGGTTTGTTTGATCCATTCCACTTGTGTGCAACATTCTGCTACTGCAATATACTCAGCTTTAGTGCTAGACAATGAAATTGAGGATTGTTTCTTGCTTATCCAAGCTACCAACGATTCTCCCAAAAATAATGCTCCTCCACTTGTACTTTTTATGTCATCTACACTACCTTCCCAATCTTCATCTGATTAGGCTTTTAAAGTGAATGAATCCTTGCTAGGGTACCACAAACCAAGATCTATGGTTCCTTTCAAATACCTAAAGATTATTTTTACAGCTTGAACATGGCTCTCCTTTGGTGCTTCTTGGAATCTAGCCACCATCCCAACAACTTGCTTGAAATCAGGTTTGGAAGCTGTTACATAGAGAAAATCCCCAATCATTGATATGTGGTGTTTTGGATCTACAACTTTGGACTCATAATCCTTGCTTAGTTTGCATCCAACTGTCATAGGTGTACTAACAAGTTTGCAATCTTCTAACTGGAATCTCTTAAGCATATCTTTAACATACTTAGACTGATGGAGAAAGAATCCTCTTTTGGAATGTATTATTTGTAATCCAAGAAATAAATTCAATTTGCCAAGCAAATACATTTCAAATTATTGTTGCATCATCCTAGCTAAGTCCTTACTCATTTTTCCATCATCACTGCCAAATACAATATCATCAACATATACTTCCACAATAATCATGTTATTACCAACAATTTTACAATAAATATTGTTGTCTGTTTATCCTCTTCTGAGGCCTTGTTTTTGTAAAGAAGAATCTAGCCTTGCATACCATGCTATGGTTGCTTGTTTTATCCCATAGAGTGCTTTCTTTAATTTACAGACATAGTCTCCTTTGTTAGTTAATTTGAATCCTTTTGGTTTCTCAATATAGACTTCCTCTTCTAGGTTTCCATTGAGAAATGCTGACTTGACATCCATTTGGTACACTTTAAATTTTTTGTAGCTGGAGAAAGCTAAGAACATCCTAATTGCCTCTAATATGGCCACAGGTGCAATATTTTCTTCATAGTCTACTCCAACCTGAGCATACCCTTTACATACTAATATGGCTTTGTTCTTGATTACTTGTTCATCTTCATTCATTTTATTTTTATATACCCATTTAGTTCCAATGACATTTTTATTTTTTGGTCTTGGAACTAGTTCCCAAGTTTGATTTTTTTTCAATTTGGTCCAATTCTTCATTCATATAATTAACCCAATTCTCGTCTTTACTTGCATATTTGATTGAGCTGGGTTCAATATGTGACAACAATGCTATTTCTGTTTGATACAATAGTTTTCTTCTTGTGTGCACTCCATCATTCATATCTCCAATAATTAGTTCTTCAGGATGATTCTTTTGAGTCATTCTTGAGGGTGTCTTTGTGTCTCTTCTTGTGAATTCCTCTCTTCTTTCTTATTGAATATCTTCTTCGTATTCAATTGTATGAATATCATCATCTTCCCTTTCTTTATTCTCTTCTACTTGTGTGCCAATTGTCTCATCATCATCTTCATCTTCACTTTCAAGTATATTCTCTTGATTTTTGATTCTTAACGTTTTTAGGTCATCCACCTTGACATGTTCAATCTCAACAATCTTATGTGATCTAATATTGTAGAATCTATATGTTTTCTTGTTAGAAGCATGTCCAAGAAAAATACCTTCATCAGATCTGGCATCAAATTTTCCAAGATTCTCATCAAGTCTTTTGATGTAGCACTTACTTCCAAAGTCCTTGAAGTATTTTACCGATGAAGCTCTTCCAAACCATAGTTCATAAAGAGTATTATCACTATTAACCTTGAGTTGACCTATGTTCAATATGTATACTTTTGTTCTTACAACTTCCCTCCAATATCCATCAGACAATTTTTCTTCATTGAGCATAGTCCTTGCAGCCTCCTGAACTATTCTATTCTTTCTCTCAACAATCTTGTTTTGCTGAGGTGTTCTGGTAGCAAAGAATTGTCTTTTTATTCCATGGGTTTCACAGAAGAGATCAAACTCTTTTGAGGTGAACTCACCACCATTGTCTGATCTAAGACATTTGATTTTTTTCTCCTTTTCATTTTCAACAAGGGTTTTAAAGGCTTTGAATTTGTTAAGTGCTTCTGATTTTTATTTGAGAAAACATATCCAACCCATTCTAGTAAAATCATCAATGAACAACATAAAGTAAGACTCTCCTTGCAAAGTCTTGGTCCTTGTAGGTCCACATAAGTCAGTGTGAAAAATATCTAAAGGTTTTGAGGTTGTGTATTATTTTGCTTTGAACCTTATTCTAGTTTGCTTCCCTAGTTGATAGTGGCTACACATGGTATTTGAGGGCTTTATGATCTTTGGCAAGTTTCTTACTACACCAAGATTGTTGAATTTCACTATATTGTCAAAGTTAATATGCCCCAACCTTCTATGTCATAGCCAACTTTCATCTACTAGATTTATATGAAATTCCTCATTCAGTTATGCTTCTAGTTTATACTCATTTTCGGGAGTTCTAGGAGCAGTACCAACTAATTTTCCCATGTCTTCTCTCCTAATCTCACATTTCTGGGAATCAAAGATGCAAAAGTGCCCCTGATCACAGGTTTGGCTAACACTTAATAGGCTAGGTTTCATTTTTTCAACACGCAACTCATTCTTGGCTTTGTATTTTCCCAAACTCACAGTGCCTTTCCCAAGTATGTTACCTAAAGCATTGTCACCAAATGTAACTTTACCTTTTTGTTTCTTTAAGTTCAAAAACTTGTCTTTGTTTCCTTTCATATGTTTTGAGCACCCACTGTCAACATACCAAAGATCTTCTTTGTCTTGGGTTTTTAAGGCAATAAGACATTCCTTCTTTGGTGTATTTTATTTCCAAAGCTTATTTTACTCAATAATGAATATTGGTTGTTCTGAGGCTTCTATTAATTTGCAGTTACTGGCCTTATGTCCATAGTTATGGCATGTGAAGCATTCTAGGTCCACTTCTTGTAGAGGTGCAAAGAATTTATTGTTAGCAAATATTTAACAGACAACGAATGACATAAGTACAGGAAGAATGTAACAGACGGGCATAAGTAAAGATGGCATGAGTACAGGAAGAATGTACAGAGGATTGTTGGCATGTTTTACAAACAACGTATACTTGTCATTGGTGGCAAGTACAGTAGTGATGATGGCTTGAGTACAACAACGATGATCAACAGTGCAGTGATAATCGGGGAAGAGAAACAACCGTGTTCGTTGTATCTCTTCCTGAATTCCCGATGGCCGTCAGATCTGAATGTAGACAAGAAGAGCGCACTGAAGAGGAATACAGATCTCAGACGATAGATCCAAGTGCAGGACCCAACCATCGTTGGATCAAGGAGAACCTGCACGCTCTTTAAAGTACAAGGAGAAGTGGGCATACAAAATTCCGAAAGAAGGAGGACCGTCCATTTACGGGTAGGACACGTGGGGATAGATCATTAGTTCGCTGACTGGAGAGTCAAAGGAACGATGTTCCCTAACCTCTCGAAATCGCGATATGCGAAATCGCGATTTAATCTCAACCGTCAGATTAAGGTTGAATCTGGACCGTTGATTCCAGTCCATGTCAGAGTTTCAGGGATTGAGAGTTGGAGATGTCAAGTAATATCATCCACAAGAATCCCGATTTCGTGATATTTAAAATCGCGACTTAATCGCAGCCGTTGAATCAAGATCAGATCTGGATCGTTGATCCAACTCCATATCGGAGTTTCGCGAATCGCGACATGGAGAGACAAGAAAACAATGCAACAAGAATGTTGAAATCGCGATATGCAAAATCGCGATTCAATCATAGCCGTTGAATCAAGATCAGATCTGGACTGTTGATCCAACTCCATATTGGAGTTTCGCGAATCACGACATGGAGAGGGAAAAGAATCAATGAAATAAGAATTTTGAAATCGCGATATGCGAAATCGCGATTTAATCGCAGCCATTGAATCAAGATTGAATCTGGACCGTTGATACGACTCCATTACGGAGTTTCATGGATCGGGACTTTGAAGTGACAAAAACAATGAACGTCAAGAGTGTCGAAATCGCGATGTGTGAAATCTCGACTGAATTTGAACCATCAGATCAAGATGTGATCTAGACCATTGATCCGACTTCTTTACGGAGTTTCATGGATTGGGATTTGTAAGTGACAAGAACATTGAACATTAGGAATGTCGAAATCGTGATATGCGAAATTGCGGAATGATCTGAACCGTTAGATCAAGTGTTGATCGGAGAGTTACTGTTCTCTCTCATAGTTAACTCCTCAGTTTCGAATCTGTTAGCGAAACAGACTCATGATTTCCGATTAGTTGGCATTTCAATTGCTGAGACAATTGTCTTCCTTTTGCCTAAGGAGATGGGAAGTTGAACCGCGGTGAGTGTGTATAAAAGAAAATGAGACAGACAACGTGAGGTTGGTTGTTCTACATGAGAAATGAATAAAACTGTAAGAAATGGAAAATCAGAGAGCGTAGAGTGAGATGGAGAGTATGCACAGTGTGAGATGAAACTCAAGGAAGAGTAACTGATGATGAAGAAAACTTGAAGCTGAGCATAATGATAGAAGAATTTGATGCAGAGAAGACCTGTTGAATAGACAGAGGAAGAAATGAATTGCAGAATAGTTAGAAGATGACCAGATTTACAGAACAAAGAAAGATTGGTAAGAATTGATTTATCTATGTATTTGAATGTTTATTTGCTCATTTATGTTCTAGTGAGGTTGGGAGGTGCTCGGGAGGATTGTTGTCCTAAGAGGTTCAAGTGAGCTTGAACACAGGAAGTTGTAGCTTCCATCTGGTTGCAGCCAGAGAAACTAGGGTGGCAGGGTGGTGCAAGGGAGAACAAGTGTTCTCTGTTATACAGGTTGGAGCATGTGTAACTAGAAGTTGGTGCTTCCATCCAGTTGGTGCTAGAACATTAAGGGAGTTGGTGCTTCCTTCTAGTGGGTGTTAGAGAAACCAGAGAGTTGGTGCTTCCTTCTAGTGGGTGTTAGAGAAACCAGAGAGTTGGTGCTCTCAAGCAAGTTGCAGCTTGTAAAACAGAGGTAGAAGCCTCACATTGAGTTGGTGCTCAATTATAGATGATGTATAGAACTTAAAAGACTGCCTATCATTTCAAAGAAGAAGAGGTTTTCTCCCTTTATGGGTTTCCTCGTGAAAAATCTGTCTCTGTGTATACCTTATGTGTGACTGATGCTCTTTAATTTTACTGTCCATATGCTGTAAATTGTTGATGATCACTTGAAGAAAGATTAATAATGTTTTAATAGACTTAATATTGTTTAAGCTCAATTACAACTGATTCACCCCCCCTCTCAGTTATTTTAGTAATTTCAACAATTGGTATCAGAGAGGGTTCCTTTTATTCAAAGGTAGATCTGTAAGATTAAACATGACAAGTCATGAATGGATTTCAGCCTCTAAGCCCCCTCTGTTTGATGGAACAAATTTTTCCTTATGGAAGATTAGAATGAGAACATATTTAATGGCCTTGGGTGCTGATGTTTGGGATGTAGTAGAGACTGGATATACAAAGCCTGTTGTGCTAGCCTCCAAGGATGATAAGTTAGAGTTTAGTTTTAATTCTAAGGGGATGAATGC
>ML780052.1:216131-240498 GCA_009831015.1 Picea engelmannii
AAAATTCAATTCTGAAGTTAAAGGATGACAAATATACCTTGGATAGGCTGTTTTATGGGAAATGTGGAATAAAATGAAGGAAAAATGGGCAAATAAAGAGGCAAAAGTATGGTTTATGGAAGCACAAAAATGGACTCAACAATCCTTACACACATTCTTTCATTGTTTAATCCGACGGCTAGGACTTAATCAAGCATCGTGATGGATGGACACCATTTACTCTGAGACTTCAACTATTTCAACTTATGATATCCTTCCACTGTAGTAGATTGATAGATTAGAATGATCCCAAAGTGTTTATTTAGATCGGACGAACCATGTATACTTCATGATTTCGTCCTTCGGGACTTCAGAGCTTTTGTCATTTGCTAGTGGTGAAACTCCCAAAGTAATTCTTCCGGAGTGACTTAATTTATTGATGCAACGTGTTGATATGGTACGAGCCAATTTCCTCTTGACACATGTCATCATACGATTATGCCATGTGTACTTGCTGACATGGTCTTCTGATGTGGTTTGCCACGTGTCCTTGCTAACTTGGTATGCCACACCTCCTTGCTAATGTGGTCTGCCACAAGTTCTTGCTGACATGGTCTACTGACGTGATATGCCATATGTCTTTGCTGACATGGTTTGCTGACATAGATATCCCACACGTCCTTGCTGATGTGGGCAAATAAAGAGGCAAAAGTATGGTTTATGGAAGCACAAAAATGGACTCAACAATCCTTACACACATTCTTTCATTGTTTAATCCGACGGCTAGGAATTAATCAAGCATCGTGATGGATGGACACCATTTACTCTGAGACTTCAACTATTTCAACTTATGCTATCCTTCCACTGTAGTATATTGATAGATTAGAATGATCCCAAAGTGTTTATTTAGATCGGACAAACCATGTATACTTCATGATTTCGTCCTTCGGGACTTCAGAGCTTTTGTCATTTGCTAGTGGTGAAACTCCCATAGTAATTCTTCCAGAGTGACTTAATTTATTGATGCAACGTGTTGATATGGTACGAGCCAATTTCCTCTTGACACATGTCATCATACGATTATGCCATGTGTACTTGCTAACATGGTCTTCTGATGTGGTTTGCCACGTGTCCTTGCTAACTTGGTATGCCACACCTCCTTGCTAATGTGGTCTGCCACAAGTTCTTGCTGACATGGTCTACTGACGTGATATGCCATATGTCTTTGATGACATGGTTTGCTGACATAGATATCCCACACATCCTTGCTGATGTGGTATGCTGACATGGTCTACCACATGTCCTCTTGAATCAGATGGTTGAGGCTTACTTCAGATGATTTGGCGGTCGAGAATTTATTTAGGGTCTCCGGGCTTCGGGAATTTCAAATCTCAAACTTAAAATTTTGAAGTGAGATTTTTTCAGAGCTTAACTTCCTCACATATTTAGAATGATCTGACGGCTGACGGGTATTCGGATAATCGAGAACTCATCCTTTCTGCTTATCCTGTCCTTCCACTTAATTTTAATCCGACGACTGACGAGATTTCAGATAATCGAGATCTCAGATCTTTCATCTTATCTTGTCCTTCCACTTAATTTAATCTGAGGGCTGACGAGATTTCAGATAATAAATATCTCAGATCTTTCATCTTATCCTGTCCTTCCACTAAAAAGTGATCCAACGAAAGACGGGTATTCGAATAATCAAATTCTCAACTTTTTCCCCGCTTATCCTATCCTTCCACTTTAAAGTGATCCAACGGTTATGAAGACTTATTGAAGTATATCCACGATTAAGGATGGTTGCAGAACCACAACTTGCAAGTGATTTAAATCGTCACCGAAACTCCACAATTTGAAGTTGTGTGTTGTTGGTGAGTCAACCACAATCGTCAATCTTCGAGGCTATACGATCTGACAGTCCCGACTAATTTTTGGATTGGAAATAGCACGAAATTTAATTCTCCTTTCGATCTCCGCAATCTATCCTCGTCGTTGATCTGGTGATTTCACATCTGACGGTCACAACTAAATGTGACTTAATCTGATCATTTGTTGGATCAACCACAGTCGTCGATATTTGAGTTTATGAGATCTGGCGATCTAGACAGATTGCGAGATTGTAACTAGAGAGTATTTTAATTCTTCTTTCACTCTCCACAATTTATCCCTGCCGTTGATTTAGCGTTTGCACATCAACAATCTTCATTTGATCTGAGTTTCATCGTGCCATACCTACTGAGTTTCAACGCACCATCTCTTTTGATCTTTGATCTTCATTCGTTAACTCTCCTGAGTTTTAATCTCTGCATATCGTCCAACTATTTGACATCAATCATTATATACTGTTGACTAGTCCTCCAACGATTCTTTTGAAATTTATGGCACCACCTCTCCTGAGATTTAATATTCATTTGCTAACCCTCCTGAGATTTTATCTCAACTTATCATCACATCAATGATATCGAATGTTGACATCAATGACAATACATCAATGACACTATGTCCAACAACCCTTTTGAGTTATTTAGAAGCTCCCAGAAGGTCAAAGAAGTCAATTATTCTAGAGGGCCCTAGAAGAAGTGTATTAGTAAAATTGATGGTAACAAGGAGTTAATCATGGGTAAATTTGTTGCATTAAGAAAACAATTAAAAATAAATTAGTTGCAACAAGAAGTTGTGAGTTTGATAATAATGGAAAAGTGGTCAAAGTGGTTGCAAAGAGAAATTATTTAAATAATAAAGTGGTCAAAGTGGTTGCAAAGATAAATTATTTAAATAATAAAGTAGTTGCAATAAGAAATTATTTAAGGGTAAAGAAGTTATGATTTGACTACTTAAGGAATTGTTAGTTGCAACAAGAAAGTGGTTTTCCCTAAAAAGTGGAGAAAGGGGTAAAACAGTTACAAGGAAACTTCTAGAGGAAGGCACTTGGAAAGTATAAATAACAGAGCAAGGGAATCATATTATCACCTACCTACCTATTGAAAATTATTGAATATCCATTTTGTGAAAGGTTATTTACAGGTATACATTGACAAATCTGAGAAAGCATAGGTATGAGAAAGAGAAGGTCTGAAAGAAAGAAAGTTCTGTAGCTGTAGAGGAAGTGAATGAACCAAGGTTTCATAGATTATCCGCAAGCTGCAAAAAGACAGGCCACGTACATCCACGGGACTCGGGAATAGAGTATCGCGAACACCCATGATTTGTAGAAAGGGAAAGCATGAATCTGTAGAAAGGGAAAACAAAAGATGCTTGTTCCAAGTTGCAGGATCTGAGGAGAGACTACATGTATATTTGTCATACATCAGATACAAAAGGGTTACTACAAAGTTAAAGGTATGGTCATAATTATGTTTTGAGATTGTATCTTAGTGGTGTTGTGGAGCATGCTTGGGGCATGACTTTGTGAGGTTTTGTATATTACCTCTTGGATGTATGGTATCTGTTGTAGAGTATGATTTGAGGAAGATTTGTTGAGACACATTGCCGGTACACTTAGATTGTTTTTATTGGCATATATTGTGGTGCATTGTGAGAGACATTTTTTAGTGTTCTTGATATATGATTGACTTATGAGTGGTACCTGATTCGAAGCTTCATAAAATTGACATTTTGGCACAAATGTCAATGTGAGGGTTTATGGTATTTGGTTATGGATAGTGTGATGTATTGCTAGACAACCTTTGATGGTTATATTTGTATATGTATTTGTTATATGGTTGAGATACATGTTGGAACATATAGTTGATGAGTTGGCACATGCATAAGGTGCATGGTATGGTGGTGTTGGTATATTATGATGAGGCATAGTTTGGTTTGTGGTTGATACATGGTTGGTACATGTTTTAGGTTATATTGGTATAGTGTTGATGTACATGGTTGATGTACATGATTGATGTGCATTGTTGGCACATGGTAAGGTACCAGATTGATACTTGGTTGATGCACATCTAGGTGATATTATGCATATGAATGAGAGTTGTCTTATTGGTTGATCTATGTGATTAGATCTGGTTTGGTTGTTGCGTTTATGTGAAGGTTAAGTGATATAGTTTGGTACAATGTATTGGTACTGATTGGTGCAGGTTGTCGTTACAGGTTTAATATCATATTTTAAAGTGATAGTTTGACAAAAACACAGATAATGACAGTGAAACTAGGGAAGTTTGTAGTAGTTCGTGAGGTGCACTGATGAGAGGTGAAAACATCCATGATTTTTAGTGAAGAGAGGCATGGACATATGTGTGTTGCAGAGTAGACAGATCACAGATCTGTGGAAAAGTTATGAATTTTGTTGGTATAGGTTGTGACAATTTGTTGGTACAGATTGAAAGTGACCGAGTGACAATGGCAATGGTTGATTCAATGATAGTGACATGATGTCTACATTTGACACTTATATTTCAGGGTGGTTGGACAGGGCAAGGATAGGTGGTTTTAGCTACCTTATGGTTGGAATTGGTGAACTAGGGAGTTGGAGCTTCCTTCAGGTTAGAGCCCGAGAATTAAAGGGGTGGAGCCAAAGAATTGGGGAGTTGGAGCTTCCCTCAGGTTGGAGCATGAGAAACTAGGGGGTTGGATCCTCCTTCTAGTTGGAGCCAGAGAATTGGAAGTTGGTGCTTCCTTGAATGTAATTCTTTGACATATAAGAAAAGCATTATGTGGTTTTATCACACATTGGGGTTGCACGTAAAATACTGGTGTATTGTGTATTGTGTGGATGTGTCTATTATTGTTCATTATGCACTGTTGGATGCTAATGTTTATGATGCAATAATATATCGATGATGAACTGATAAAAATGTTGAATATGTCAAAAGAATATACATTGTGGTTAAAAGGATTAATAAGTGGTATAAATTGTTGATTACTGATTCACCCCCCTTTGCAGTAATCCAAAAATTGGTATCAGAGAAAGTTCCTTCAAGGAAATAGTTTAAACATTGGAAGGAGATCATGGAATATACTGAGAATTGAGTACCATTGTTTAATGGTCAGAGTGGTCTAGAGTATGAGATATGAAGTAGAAGGAAGAAATTATTTTTGAAGGCACAAAGATATGATATTTGGCAATCAATTGTGACAAGATACAATGCTACAAGGAAAACAAAGGCTGCATCCAAGAAGGAATTGAAGAAGAGTAAAAAAGTAGCAATGGATTTCATCTGGGAAGGATTACTTGATCCGGTAAGAGAAAGGGTTGGAAAGTGTCCATCAACTAAATAAGTTTGGGGTAAGCTACATGATATATATTTTTATCCCATCACAGAGTCAGGGTTTGCTAAATAAGATACATGTACAAAACAAGAAGAAATATGATCATCATGTCAGACATATTCAAAAGAAGAAGAGTGCGAAGTGACATAGGACAATAGAGGCGAGCTCTTTTTCTTTAATTGTGAAGAGCTCGGACATATTGAAATTGAATGCCCATATTTAAATATTAGTGATGAGACATAAAATACAAATAAAATAGAAGATAATCATGAATAAAAACTGATCGATGCTTCAAATGAACTAAAGAAAGAAAAAGAAGAAAGTATGTCACTTAAGAAAGAATTGACGAAGCAAAAGGAAAGTGTTCAAATTTTTGAAGAAGCCCAACAAGTCAGCAAGAGCTTAAGAGATCAACTAAAAGAAGCTAGAAGGGTTCAAGAAAATCCAGAAGATTAAAAGAATCGTTTGGAAGCCAAAATATAAGAACAGAAGGACGAAGGAAATAAGAGAGATAGATCATCTCAAAGAAATAACTAACAATTTAAATAGGCTTGAAGTAGAGTTTAGTCATCAAGAAAGAAAATTTGAAGATTAAATAATCACATTGAATATTCATCTTGAATAAGCAAAGAGAACAGAGGAATCAAATGAAGAAGAAGGAAGAAGATGTAGAGAATCTTGAAGAATAAGTTGTTATGTTAAGGGTAGAAGTAGTCAAGCTCAGCAAAAACATTGAAGAAGCATCCACATCATCAATAAAGATAGTTGAAGAGAAATGTCACTAGTCATCGAAAGGGAAAAGTGAAGAGAAACCTAAGAGTTATGAATAAGTCATCAAAGGTTCTATAAAGAAGGAAGAATACAAGCCCTTGAAGAAGAATATTCCAAAAGGATAGAAGACTCAAGAAGAAGAATACAAAAGAGATGGATATCAAAGAAGACCTTCCGCATTCAGACAACCAAGAAGCTTCACTCATAATAAAGGAGTCAATAGAAGAGAAGATCGTGATCAACCAAAGCATGATTTTAGAAGGGATACAACATAGAGAAGATCATCCACTCCTAGGTATGTAAATTTATTTTATGGTCATTGTTTTTATTGCACTAACTTTGGAGATAAGGTTGCAAATTGAAGGGATTATGGAAGAAATAATCAAGAAAGAAAGGCTTATGTGGCCACATATAACATTGAAAGTTACAAATGCCATAACTATAGACACATAGCTCATGATTGTAGAAGCATGATCATTACTTAAATGAAAGAGAAAACTGATATCAGATATAAGAAAGTATGGAAAAGAAAACAAGAACCGGTAAATGAAGAGAAGATGAAGGAAGGACACCCAAAATTCAGACTTCCAGGATTGGAAATAGTACGAGATCAAGAAAAATATAAAGGCAATGTCAAATACATGAAGATTTTGAGAAGAAATGGAAAAAAAAGAAAGAAAAGGTGAATAAAGACCAGGTCCCAGAGATCACAATATTTGCAGTAATACAAGAAATAAAATAAGAATAGATGAATAAAGAAAATGCACAAGAGATTGTACTCTCAGGAATTATAGAGCAAGATCAATCCGCAGGAAGAAAGGGAGAAGTGAAAGTTCAAAGAGATGATGATTATATAGATGAAGAGGAAGATGAATCCACATCATAGGAGATATTCTTTTGATCCATCCAACTTGGAGACTCCCGGGTAATATGAATATTATATAGGGATAAGTCTACGCAGAAGCTGAGACAGATCATAGAACCATCCTTCGAGCAACTTACAGAGTTCGAGTAGATAGAATCAGAGAAGTCAATTAATAGAAATCAAGTATGACAGATTGAACAATTGAAAAATTACACATGCATAAGTCTATGATTTCATTCAGACAGAGATATCTTCAACACATGTTGTTCCATATTAAGAAGACCAATGTACACAATTGACATTTGATGATCAGTTGTAGCAGTGAAGACTTCATGATAGTACAATGACAAATGAGTCAACATTGTGGACAATCAAGTAGCAGAGTCTTGGACAATATGGATAGAGATGGATTCATAGAGTGGTTCAAAGAGTAGTTTAGAGATTGATTCAGAAAGTGGTTAAGAGATAAAGGAATTTTATCATAATGGATGATAATGATACAAGAATATTTGAATGCTTATTCTTGAATGATTTTTATATATGTCAGTTGATTACACAAGGAAGCACCAATGGAAAAAAACTGCAAAATGAAGCAGGTAGAGGAATCCCTACAATTGTTCTACATGACATCTTGCAGAGAATTCAAAGAGGTAGGAACAGAGGTTTGATTCCAGGAGGAGAGATGATAGAGATGATCGTAAAGGGAGAATTTACAACCATGCCATCAACATTGCATCATAGTGATACCCTTTTTAAAAGGGGGAGATATTATTCAGATGAAGCAAAGAGAGTAATTGGAAGCTTAGAAACACAGAGAAAGATCAAAGGCATTTAGACAGAGGGAGTAGCCCAAAGGACAACGTAGATAGGGGGAACAACCCCAAGGAGAGTTTAGTAAGGGGGAGCAACCCAAAAGAGAGACACCCTTTTCCATTGATGTCAAAGGGGGAGAGATAGAAACATTGATGAGGATTGATGATCACAGGGAGAATGAGCATGAGTATTTACATGACTAAGTGTTGCCATCAACGTTGTTGTTGCCATCAATGCCAGTGGGGAAGATTGTTGGACAATTGGCTTAGGTTGATGGATAATTGGTTTGAATAGTTGGTTGTCATTGATTTGAACCCTTGGAGAAATCTTGTAGATTGATGTCAACCCTTAGAGATTGATGCCAACCCTTGGAGAAGTCTGGTAGCGAATTTTGGTAGCACAAAGGTATGGGTAAGGGACCCGTGTTTATTCAATGTATAAATCCATGAAGATCAATGAATATGCAGGTAAGACTATTCTAGATGGATAGTATATGGAATTCCATTTCTAGTGATATGTGGTACGTCATGTAGTTCCTCACAGTTGAGGAAATATGACTTTGTGAAGAGGGACGACCCTCATGAGTTATCTAGAAGCTCCTAGAAGGTCAAAGGAGTCAATTATTCTAGAGGGTCCTAGAAGAAGTGTACTAGTCAAATTGATGGTATCTAGGAGTTAATCATGGGTAAATTTGTTTAATTAAGAATATAATTAAAAAAAATTAGTTGCAACAAGAAGTTATGAGTTTGCTAATTATGGAAAAGTGGTCAAAGTGGTTGCAAAGAGAAATTATTTAAATAATAAAGTGGTCAAAGTGGTTGCAAAGAGAAATAATTTATATAATAAAGTTTTTGAAACATGAAAGTAGTTAAGGGTAAAGAAGTTATGACTTGACTAATTAAGGAATTGTTAGTTGCAACAAGAAAGTGGTTAGCCCTAAAAAGTGGAGAAAGGGGTAAAAAAATTACAAGGAAACTTCTAGAGGAAGGCACTTGGAAAGTATAAATAAGAGAGAAAGGGACTCATATTAGCACCTACCTACCTATTGAACATTATTGAATATCCATTTTGTGAAAGGTTATTTGTAGGTATACATTGACAACTATGAGAAATCATAGGTCTGAGGCATATAAGGTCTGAAGGAATAGAAGTTTCGTAGTTGCAGAGGAAGTGAATGAACCAGGGTTTCAGATATTATCCGCAATCTCCAGAAAGACATGTCACATACATCCATGGGCCGTAGGAACAGAGAAGTGTGGACACCCGTGAGATGTAAAAAGGGAAAGTGCAGATCTGTAGAAAGGGAAAACAAAAGATGTGTGTTCCAGGCTGTATGATCCGAGGATACAACAGGGTTAATACAAGTATGTTTTTCAGAGATCAGATACAACAGGGTTAATACAGAGTTAAATGTATGTTCATGATTATGTTTTGAGATTGTATCTTAGTGGTGTTGCGGAGCATGCTTGAGGCATGAATTTGTGAGGTTTTGTATATTCCCTCTTGGATGTGTGGTATCTGTTGTAGAGTATGATTTGAGGTAGATCTGTTGAGGCACATTGTCAGTGCACTTAGATTGGTTTTATTGGCATATCTTGTGGTGCATTGTGAGAGGCATTTTTTAGTGTTCTTGATATATGATTGGCTTATGAGTGGTACATGATTTGAGGCTACATAAAAGTGAGGTTTTGGCACATATGTTGATGTGAGGGTTTGTGGTATTTGGTTATGTATAGTGTGATGTATTGCTAGAGAAACTTTGATGGTTATATTGGTATATGTGTTTGGTATATGGTTGAGATACATGTTGGAACATATAGTTGATGAGTTGGCACATACATGAGGTGCATGGTATGGTGGTGTTGGTATATTCTGATGAGGCATAGTTTGTTTTGTGGTTGATACATGATTGACACATGGTTTAAGTTATCTTGATATAGTGTTGATGTACATGGTTTATGTACATGATTGATGTGCATTGTTGGCACATGGTAAGGTACATGGTATGGTACATGATTGATACTTGGTTGATGCACATCTAAGTGATATTGTGCATATGATTGAGAGTTGTATTGTTGGTTGATCTATGTGATTAGATCTGGTTTGGTTATTTTGTTGATGCAAAGGTTAAGTGGTATAGGTTGGTACATGTTATTGGTACAGGTTGGTACAAGTTTTTGTTACAGGTTCAATATCTAATTTTACAGTGACAATTTGACAGAAACATAGACAGTGACAATAAAAATGGGAAATTTTGTAGTATTCCGTAAGTTGAGTTGAGGAGAGGCACATACATGCATGAGTTGCAGTGAAGAGAGACACTAACATCCACCTGTTGTAGAGTAGATAGGTCGCAGATCTTTGGAAAAGTTTTGAAGTTTGTTGGTATAGGTTATGATAATTTGTTGGTATATGTTGATAGTGACCGAGTGATAGTGGCAGTGGTTGATTCAATGACAGTGACATGTTTTCTACATTTGGCACTTATATTTCAGGGAGGTTGGACAGGGAAAGGATAGGTTGTTGTAGCCACCTTTTGGTTGGAACCTAAGAACCAGGGAGTTGGAGCTTACTTCAGGTTGGAGCCTGAGAATTAGGGGGTTGGAGCCAGAGAATTGGGAAGTTGGAGCTTCCCTCGGGTTGGAGCTTGAGAAACTAGGGGGTTGGAGCCTCCTTCTGGTTGGAGCCATAGAATTAGAAGTTGATGCTTCCTTGAATGTAATTCTTTGACATATAAGAAAAGAATTATGTGGTTTTCTCCCGCATTGGGTTTCCACATAAAATACTGGTGTATTGTGTATTGTGTGGATGTGTCTATTATTGTTCATTATGCACTAATGGATGTTAATGTTTATGATGCAATAATATATTGATGATGAACTGATGAACATTGTTGAATAATTTAAAATAATATACATTGTGGTTAAAATGATTAATAAGTGGTATAAATTGGTTATTATTGATTCATCCCCCTCTCAATAATCCAACATGTGTTTAAAACCCTCATTAACTTCTTGTTCTACCCTATTAGGTATGAAGAGGGCCAATGTATTTTTTGGCATTACTTATGTCATAATCAAGGGTAGAGTGTATGAGAGTACACCAATGCATTCAAGGACGATCCATTATGTTGGGAATATATCCCAAGTCATCCATATGTACTCCTCATGTATCTAGGTGGTCTATATAGTCATTTAAGGAGGAAGTTGATGCTCTTTAAACCTAGGAGCTTTGATGAGTCATTTTTGTAAGAACAATAATTGGAGATGAACAAGAAGAAAGTATAACCAAATGGTTCCAAGTAGATAGAACACCAAGGTGCTTGCAAAGAGGGAATGAATAAGTGGGAAGGAAATGATAAGATTACAATATCCACTACACATAAGTGCAAGGATCCAAGAAACCACTTCAACCATTTTAATATCAATGGTCACACCAAATATAAGTGTCAAAATCCTCATCCAGAGATAAATATAAAAAACTACAAGAAGTAGGCCAAGAAGAATAACATGTAAGCTATGGATTCAAGAAATTAGGGATGGAGGATGTAAACTTAGATTTAGATGAAAATATTGTCTGCACTACAATGTAGAAGGATGTGAACTTGAGTATCCTCCATCCCAAGGAAGAGAAGGAGACAAATAAACTATTCCATATCAAGATCTAGGTCAAGAAGAAAAATATGGATGATCTATTTGATTTCTTATCTTTTCCAACTTCATAACAAAGGATATAGTAAGTAATTATGCCAAGAATTTATGAAATTACGTTGTATTGAAGTTTAGGAACACCTTGATGTTTTGAGTGGACACTCCACCCATCACCAATGGATAAAAAATTATTTTGGATCCCCAACTAATGGATGGAGTGTCCACTCAAAATGTTGAGATGTTCCTAAAATCCATTAGAGTGTAATTCTATAAATTCTTAACACAATTATGACTCACTATGTGGTAAAATCATGAAGATGGGTAGCACTTCCTTATTTATGAGATTTTTTTTTTTAACAAGTTCTTCAACTTCCGGTAAACCAAAGTATTTTTGTTTTTATTTATAATTTTACTTTACTATAACAACAAAGCTTGTGAATAATTTTGTTCGCTTTCTACTGACTATTTTTCAATTTTTTATTTATTGAGATTTGATATGCCAATTTGGAAATTGTTTGACAGTATGTTCCTTAAAAATGAAGGGAAAGATAATGAGTTATTTTCCCCCCAACAATGTATCCATTATTAAACTTTTGTTTTTGACAAATGAAATATACTGCAACAATCTACAAAGACTCTATTTTGTGATGACTATAGTTTTGAATCTAACGGATGAATAATATAATTTCTAGAAAATTTTGAAGTTGACCAATCTGAAAAAGTTACAAATTTTAAACACATGTTTTCCCCCACCATGTATCTATATTAATTTTTACTTAAAATTAAAATCTAAAAATACCCTTTTGAAGAGAACTGTTTAAGGATTTTGAATATAAATTTTCCATAATTTTCCACTGTGTATTTTTAGAGATATGGATTTTTCATTTCATTGAATCATAATGTCACCTAAAAATATTATGTAGTGATTTTTTTATAAAATTAAACAAAATTAGATAAAAACAATGAAAACGAAAACAAATTATATCCAATGAAAGTAGATTCAATTTTAAAAATGTTGGTATAAATTTCGAAACTAAATTATGAGTATTTGTAGGAGTTTGATACCTCCAAAGATCAAGTAAGCTGGAGATAATTTGCAATTTCCTGCAAACAATCCCATTTTCAGGTTTTCGGTCGAAACCTAGTTTTTAACGAAATCCGTTAAAAATCAACCTTTCGGCCAAAATATGCTTACCGTAGGAAACAAATTCATCTGAAAAATATTGTACATGACTTTCGAGGGCATCGTCAGGGTGTCGTTCAATTTGATGTGCAAAATTTTGGCCGAAAAAACGCCGCTAGGAATTTTCGAGACCCGATTCTCACAAAAGTGTTACCCATCTTCATGATTTTACCCTATGGGACCTTCATGCTCGAAATATTGATAGTAAGACTAGATTGGAAATTCATGACCATCCTCACCCATTCCCATTGGTATGGGTAAATAAGGATGTAGAGCATGTGGTCACCATGTAGTATAATATTGAATTTTCTATAAGTGAAAACTATAGTGAAGAAGTGGAGGTAGATGTAGTATCACTTGATGTGTGGTGTAGTGTTTGCAAGCCTCAATTTGTAAATGAAGGATATGATCTTCACAAGGAGACAGAATCAATACCACTTGTTCAAGGATGATATTTTCTTCATAATCAATGGACATAAAGGTAAGTCTAAATATCTCTAGTAAGTGCTGACCAAGTGAAGAAATTGATTATCTTAAGTAGGAAGTTTGTATTTCTCTTCTTGAGACAAAATCAAGAAGGATATGAATTGATAAAGGTAAGGGAATATCTAAATGGATGTACTAAAGAGGAGAACCACTAGTTGGAGGAGATTTCATAGGTGTATAAATAAATGTTACAATATCCGCAAGGGTTTCCACCTAAGAGGGAAGTGGAGAAAGAGATGCAAGTGTTTGTTGACTCTCCATTTCCAAACATAGGATTATATAGGTAGTCCATCTTGGAACAAGATGAAGTGAAACATAGTTGTGGTAATCATTGGAGCAAGGATTGATTTGACCAAGAACCTCACCTTGTGAATCACCTATCATCATAGTTCCAAAATGTGTATAGGATACAAATCTCAAAATAAGATCACCATCAAGAACTAATACCCTTTTATTAGGAACAATGGCTTCCTAGATTGGATATAGAATGCTAAATAGCTCACCAAATTGGATCCCAAATTGGGATACAACCATGTATGAGTAAAATAAGAAGAAACCTAGAAGTCCACCTTAAATAAAAGGCCAAGTTCATATGAATGGTTGGTAATTCCTTTTTGTTTCTATAATGCACTAACTACATTTATTCATTTAATGAACGATGTATTGTGCCCCTTTCTAGATTCATTTGTAATAGTGTACTTGGATGATATATTGATTTTATCTCTACCTAGGAACAAAATATATCACATCTCATGTAGGTGTTACAAACCCTATAAAAGAATAAGATGCTTGGAAACCTTAAGAAATGTGAATTTTCCTTATAGTCCTTGGAGTACTCGGGGCACATGATTGATGAAAGGGAACTCAATATTGATCCTACAAATATAGAGACCATGATGAGGTGGAAAACTATACCAATTTCATTGTAGTTATGAGCTTTGTGTGAGCATCATAGTACCTTCAAAATTTGTATAGAATCCTTTTTAGTCATGGATGCACCACTCCATGCCATAATAGCCAATGGAAAGAGTTTTTGGTGAGGAAATAATTTGGATAAGTATTTTGAAGAGGTCAAACACAAGATTATAAAAGAAACAATTATTGTATTGCATGTTTTGTATAATCCATTTGAAGAGGAGACACATTAAAATGGATATGTTATAGGAATAGTCTCGATGAAAGAAGGTAAGCCATTATGCTATGATTCTAAAATGTTTCATGGAAGAGTCCTGAACTACCCCACATATGAAAAGGATATCTATGCTCTAGTTCAAGATGTTTAATAAATCCAAGAAATATCTAATGGGGAACGAAATGATCATCCACACTTTCCATTAATTTCTATAATATGTATAGTCTAGAGTAAGATTTAGAAACAAAGACACCAAAGATTACAAATTTGGTTTCTATTATTCACATGGAGCCTTTCCCTAATAACGGATACAAAGAGGAATACATAGAAGGCAAGGAATTCATGAAGGCGTGTTTCCAACCATAAGGCTAATTTCATAATAAGTAGCTGATAGAAAGGTTGGCTACCATATTCACAATGGGTTTCTCTACAACGTGGATAAGATTTGTGTTCCAATAGGGGAAAGATTGAAACTTATCAGAGATGCTCACAACTCCAAATTTGTAGAGAATTTTGGTGTTGGAAAAACAATGGCCAAGTTATAGAGGTATGTGTATTGGCCTAGAATGAAAGAAGATGCAACTTGGTTTATTATAGGATGCATACTTTGTTGTACCAAAAAACTTAGTAATAGAAGGAAACTTTTATATCGTGGGAGAGAATATTGATGTATTTTGTATGTGGTTTTCCAGGAACTAGGCAGGGTCGTGACTAGCTATTTTTGGCAGGTTGAGTAAGATATGCATGCTCATGCCTTGTAGAAAGACCATCAAGGGAGAATATGTAATAATCATGTTCTTTGAAAAGGTCTAGATGAACTTTGTTATACCAATACACATTATCTTAGATAGAGATACCAAATTTCTTAGTGCCTTTTAGACTACACTTTGGGAGAAGATTGACACCATGTTGAAGAGATCTACTTCTTCCCACCCAGAGATGGATGGGTAAACATATGTAGTGAAAAATACATTCGGGTTGAAATTTTAAGGGGTTACAATGAGAAACATCTAAGGTATTGGGATGCTAATTTAATCTATACTCAACACTCTTATAACATAATATTCAACACTTCCATTAGCAAGTCCCTTTTTCAAATTTGCATTGGTTAATTTCCATGTTTTCCTTTGTTGGAAATACTAGGGGGGGGGGGGTGNGGTGAATCAATATTATCTTTTTATCCAATTAGTAGTTCTTTTTGAAACTTTTTCAATCAAAAAAATAAATTAACAATCAATTTAAAAATAATTAATTGCTTATCATTAATAAGAATTACAATGCTTGTATAACAACAAGATGTGGTTGTGAAGGACACCAATACTTTTTAGAGCACCAACTCTAGGAGACACAAATCCCCTTCCTTTTATGAGAACCTACTCAAGGAAGAAGAAAATCCCTTCTTATTCAAGCACCAACTTGAAAGGAGGATCCAACCCCTTGAATATTTAAAGCACCAACTTGAAAGGAGGCACCGACCCCCTGGCTTTTCAGGATTCTATTTGAAGAGGACTATAGTCCTTCCTAGCTCTTCCCTTCCACCCTCATTGCATATTTTTTATTTTTTCTCTCATATATTCTGGTGGCTCTACTTCAGATATACTTATATATCTCATGAGTCACCCTTTAATTCTTTATTATGATGGGCTTATATATCTTACCAAATGATGTGCATCACTGGACCATTGTGTCTCTTCAATGAATCAATGTGCCTCTTCATTAACAATAGATTGTTATTGGAATTAACTTGAGTTGAATTCAAATCCCCTTTAAATTAATTAAGTTTAGTTCTTTCTTATTTCAATCTTCCTTATGGAATGATCGATATGAGAAATCCTTAAAAAAATGACTAAGACTGTCAATTTCCTCATTACACAGACCCCTAGTTTTGTCGAACCTTGGCTACCGTTGTATCACGATCAAGATTAAATATTGATTATTGATTTTTGTGCCTGTCTGTATTGGGAACCTAGCCACTTCCTTTAACGCATTTCCAGGACATTTGACTTAGGGAAAGAATCGTGGCTTAAGTTGAAAATGGGGTTGTGTCTTCTGTGTCTCAAAACTTGTCACAATGGGTCTGGGCCTTTCGTGTCTCATAACTTGTCATAATGGGATGCACCTCTTGTATGTCGACACTTTTTGCAATGGGGTTGCACCTATAATGTCTTGAAAAATTGTCGCAATGGGGTTGCACCTCTCGTGTTTCACAATTTGTTGTAATGGGGATGTGCCTCTCATGTCTCAAAACTTGTTGCAATGAGGTTGTGCCTCTTGTGTCTTGGAACTTGTCGCAATGGAGTTGTGCCTTTTGTGTCTCATAATGTGTCGCAATGGGGTTGTGCCTTTCATATCTTCAGAAGTTGTCACATTGGGGCTTGGTAGGGGACTCAAAAATGTGGTTTAATACCACTTCCATATCGTGCACAGTAGGGGACTCAAAAATGTGGTTTTAATAGATTTAGCGCATGGTAGGGGACTCAACAATGTGGTTTTAATACTACTTCTGTGTCGCGCATGGCAGAGGACTCAACAATGCGGTTATAATACTACTTTCATGCCACACATGGTAGGTTATATGGATGAAGCAGGGTACATCTGTCATCGTTGATCTAGAATATTTTTCAATGGTTCGATCTCTACCTGATGTAACATTATTTATCCCGAGCTTGCATCCTACACGATATTTGCACGATGCAATGCTATTTCTCTTGAGCTTATGTCCCACACGATCTCTGCACGATGCAATGCTATTTCTCCTGATTTTGTGTCTTGCGAGATGAAACACTATTTCTCCTAAGTTTGCGTCCTGCATGATTTTTGCACGATGTAGTACTTTTTCTCCTGATCTTGCGTCCTACACGATCTCAGTGCTATTTCTATGAGCTTGTGTCCTATGTGGTCTCTATGTGATGCAGTGCTATTTCTCTGAGCTTGTGTCTTGTGCAATCTCTGTGTGATATGATGCTATTTCTCTAAGCTTGTGTTCTATGTGATTTTTGTGCGATGCAACACTATTTCTCTAAGCTTGTGTTCTGCGCAACTTCTCTGTGTTGCAATGCTATTACTTCTGATCTTGCATCGTGCACACTATTGAAATCAATGAAAACCATACTTCGAACAATATCCCCCTTTGACATTGATGACAACACAGTAAAATTGTCTTTCTCTATATTATCCCTCTTTTTGAGTTTTATAGTTTGAATTTTACTACTTTCCCTCCCCCTTTGATAACAATGACATAAGGGATATTTATTTTCTCCCCCTAATATTATGCTCCCCCTGAGGTGATGCTCCACCTGTATTTGTTCTTCCTTTTCTGATGAATCTTCTATAGTTCAATTAGGGATGGATATTACTCCTAATTTCTGTCTAATATTTTCAAATGTGCTTCTGGGTAAGGGTTTTGTAAAAATGTCTACAATTTATTCTTTTGTGTCTACATACTCTACTTTCAACAATTTTTCAGTGAACCGATCTCTGAGGAAATGGTATTTGATTTGGATATGTTTAGTTTTAGAGTTCATTACAGGATTCTTAGAGATACTTATAGTTCTAGTGTTATCAAAGTTGATAGTGATTGGATGATCATATCTTGTAAATCTTCTAGGGTTTGTTTCATCCAGATTACTTGTGTGCAACAATATGCAACAACAATGTGTTATGCTTATGTTGTGGATATTTATATAGATGTTTGTTTCTTATTTATCCATGCCGCCAATCACTTTCCTAGGTAGAATTCTCCTCCATTGGTGCTTTTCCTGTCATCTATACTACCTGCCCAATCTGCATCATTACATGAATTCAAAGTAAACTCTTTCATTTTTGGATACCATAATCCAAAGTCTAATGTAGCTTGTAGATATTTGAATATCCTTTTTATTACTTTTAAGTGAGTTTCTTTAGGTGTGGATTGAAACCTTCCCACTAGTCCTACAACCTACATTATGTCAGGTCTTGTTGTTGTTGCACAGAGAAGAATTTCAATCATAGATCTATACATGGTCTGGTCTACTTTTGGTGAATCATCATCTAAGAGCAGTTTTCATCCTATGACCATAGGAGTGATCATTGGCATGTAGTATTCCATTTGGAACTTCTTGATCATTTCTTTGACATATTTATTTTGGGATATGAATATGGCTTTTTCTGTTTGAGTAACTTGTAAACCTAAGAAGAAAGTTAATTCACCTAGCATAGACATATCAAAATCTTTCTACATTGATGTGGTAAACTGTTTTCTTAGTATAGTCAGATTACTTCCAAAGATTATGTCATTCACATATACCACTACAACAATCATATTTTGTTCTTTAATTTTGATTTATAGATTACTATCAGTAGTTCCTCTCTTATATCCTTGTTTTTGCAGATACTGATCAAGTCTTGAGCACCATGTTCTAGGGGCTTGTTTAAGTCCGTACATAGACTTCTTCAATTTGCATACATAGTCTAGTTTTCTGTCAATCTAAACCCTTCAATTTGTTCTATGTAGAATTCTTCTTCTAAGGTACCATTTAGGAATGCTGACTTGACATCCATCTGATAGATTTTGAAGTTTTTTAAACATGAAAATGCCATAAATAGTATGACGAATTCTAATCTTGCTACTGGGGAAAAGGTTTCTCCAAACTCAATTACTTCCACTTGGGCATATCCCTTGCATAATAGTCTGTATTTATTTTTTATGATCTGTCCATTTTCATTGAGTTTGTTTTTGAATATCCATTTGGTTCCTACCACATTTTTATCTTTAGGTCTTGGAACCAGTTCCCAAGTCCGAATTTTCTCTATTTGATCAAGTTCCTCATTCATTGATTTTATCTAATCCTCACTTTTACTGCAATTCTCTTTTTCTTATAGGAAATTGAACCAAGTCCCAAGTCTAGTTATTTACCAAGGGGTCCATTTCCTCTTTCATTCCTTGCTCCCACTTCATTTTAGTTTCTACCTGCATTTCCTCTTCATAACTTTCTGGTTCACTAGAATCAGTCAACAATAAATAATACAATGAAGGAGAGTATCATTTAGGGGGTCTACTTAACCTAGTAGTTCTTCTAACAACACTTGCAGGAGTTTGAGGTACTTGTTTCTCTCGTTGTTGTTCATTTTTATTTTTTGGTACCTTTAAAATTTATTTTTCAGGGATCTCATCAAGTACTGTGTATTCTGGTTTTTCTTTTTCCTGTTTCTTTCCCTGCAACTGATCTTTGTACATGACCTTCTCATTGAATATGACATCTCTACTTATAATGATTATGTGATTTTCATAATATCATAAGTGATAACCAAAATCATTAACACCGTATCCAATAAAGGTATACTTCTTGGATTTTGCCTCAAGCTTTGTTCTATTTTCTATATCAATATGGACAAATGCTTCACAACCGAAAGTCTACAAAAAGGAATAGTTTAACTTTTTACCTGTCCATGCATCCTCTGGAATTCCACCATCCAAAGAGCTTGAAGGTCCTCTATTTATTAATTAAAAAAAAATATTTACAACATCTTCCCAAAACTATAAGGGAAACCTAGAATGAAATCTTCTACTCCTTGCACGCTCCATGATTGTCTTGTTCATCCTTTATGATACACCATTTTCTTGTGGTGTTCCTAGAACTATTTTCTCTCTACAAATTCCATGGTATGAACAGTAATTATCAAACTCCTTGGTGCAATATTCAAATCCATTTTATGATCTGAGACACTTCAACCTTTTTTCTCTCTCATTCTCAACCAAAGATTTCCATTTCTTAAATGTATCAAAACCATCAGTTTTTTGTCGAATGCAATAAACCCAAGTTTTTCTAGTTGCATCATCAATACAATTAACATAATAACGAGAGGCACCAAGAGATGATACCTAATATGGTCCCCATAAATTTGTATGCACAAGCTCTAACCTTTCACTCTTCTTTTCTTTTCCAACTCTGAGAAATATGACTCTCTTTTGTTTTCCATAAACACAATGCTCACAGAAATCCAAATCAATTTGTTTAAGATCTGGAAACACATTTATTTTGTGAAGTGTCTACATCCCCTTCTCACTCATGTGTCCAATCCTATGATGCCACAATGTTGTATCCACTCCTGTAGAAGCTAAAGAGATATAAGACTCAGTATTACCATTAGATAAATACAATGTACCTACCTTCCCTCCTTTTTCTATCACCAATGATCCTTTGGTGACCTTCCACAACTTATCTGTAAATATGGATATACAACCTTCATTTTCCAACTTCCCTGTTGAAATTAGACTTTTCCTTAGATCTGGAACATGTCTTACCTCTCTCAACAACCATTGGTTTCCATTATTTTGCTTTATTTGTACCTTACCCATTCCAACAATTTTGCATGGTGCATCATCACCCAAATGAACTTGTCCAAAACCACCTTGAACATAATCTAAAAAATGATTCCTATGGGGTGTGGAATGAAATGAAGGCCCTGAATCTACTACCCAAGACTCAAAAATATTATCTACAGAAAGAATTAAAGCATCTTGTAACACATCACCTATTACATTTTCTTCCTGATTTTTCTCATGTTTTCCATCTCTTTGTTTCTTTGGAGCTCTGCAGTCTTTCTTCATATGTCTTTTCTTCCCACAATTCCATCACTCTATCTTTCCCAGTCTGGATTTGGATCCGCCCTTCCTAGAATTCCCATAGTTCCGTGAGCCCTTTCCTCTATGCTTTTGTCTTCCCATGTTCTCCATGTTTAATTCATTACCTGATGTCTCACATGTTCTTTTCCGTCACATTTCCTCACTAAGGATAACACCAACAACATCATCAAATTTTAGAGTGTTTGAACCAAAGACAAAGTTACATCCATGAACAAGCCATTCCATCTTTTTGGTAATGAGAATAGGATTAGAAGAGTCGTGAACTCATCATCAAAGAACAATTTACAGAAATTAGTTGATTAGTAATCGTATTAAATTCATTTAAATGATTTGCAACATACCCAACTTATGACATCTTCATATTAAATAATCACTTCATTAGAAATACCTTATTGAATGCCAAGGGTTTTTCATACAATTTATCTAATGTGCCCATCATCTCCGTCGTTGTCTTTTATTTTGAAATATTGAAAGCCACCGACGCTGCTAGACTCAACCGTATCGTTCCTAGTGCCTTTCTGTCAAGAACCTCCCATTCTTCATCCTTCATGGTGATCAAATTATTTTCTATTCCTCCCAATGGTAAGAATAGATCCTTCTGATATAAATAATATTCCATCTGCATCTTCCATAACTGGTAGTTTTAGTCGTTAAATTTATCGAGCCTAAAATTTCCATCTTTTGCCATTGCTCCCACTTGAACCAGAAACCCTCTTTTCCTGCGAGTTTCCTTCCGCTATGATACCAGTTGTTATAAAAATAGGATCGCAGAGCAATAAAATAAAAAAAATGCAGAAATAAAACACAGAATATACACAATACAATAAAGACATAGATATGTGTGGTTCACCCAGTGTGGGCTACTTCCACCAGAGAAATTTTCAGGCCCTTCTTTTTATTATCCAACAAAATGAAGGGATACAACCTACAACACGCCCACTACAACTTCCTCTTCTTTATCTAACAGTATCCTCTCTCAGAATACAATATTCACGATAATACATGGCCGCAATACAATTCCCTCATAAGAGAGGGTTTCCTTGTAAGGAAAAAATACCCTAAAACAAATTCTACCATTAGATTTGTGACCTTATAATGAACGGTCCAGATTGAATATGAAATTACAATATTTTACAAGGAATTTTTCCCAAAAATTTTTTTTGGGGGCACTTCCCCCGAATCCCACGCTAGGGGGGGATACAAAAATTGTCACTGCCCCCCTAGACCCCCATGGACCCCCCTGGCGACAGTTGTGGGGGGAAAGAACCCCCACACCCCCCATTAGGGAATGGTGTACAAGCACGGTTGAAACAAACCTCTAAATCAAGAAGATAATCAGGCTCCACAACCAACATGTCGTTTTTCATTAAGTTGTTTAGTTAAGATCTCTTCTATTATTTTGGCTTGTTGGAGTTGAGTCTTCAATTCAATTATGACTTGTTCATTTTCCTGGACTATTTTTGAGATTTCACTTTCTCTTTATTTTTGTTCTTCCTCAAACTCTAGTAATTGTCCTTTTAGTGACTTAGTCTTCTTTTTATATTGTTTGAGTTCTTCTAGGCCACTAAGCAATTCCGCTTCAAGATCTAGTTCACCTTCCTCTTCAGATTCTTCATCCATACCAAAAGTATTTTTAGTAGGATTATCATGTTTTTCGATACCCATAAATAGATTCTCAGATTCTTCTTCTTCTCCTTCACTTTCTTCAGATGAGATGTTTTCTTCTTTGGTGTAGAAGGTCTTTTTATTTTTGTGGAATTTCTTCTTGTTTCCAGCTTTTCTCTTCTTGTACTCTTTTTAAGTTTGTTCACCATCAATTTAATCTTGTTTTGGATAGGGACATTTGTTGGAAAAATTTCCAAATTTTCCACAGTTAAAACATTTAAGAGGTATTTTTCCTTTGAATTTACCAGTTCCTTTCTTAAGATTTTTCATGAAGTTTTCTACTTCTTCATCTGATATCTCTGATTGATCTTCATTGGACACATGCTCCTGATTCTTCTTATCTTTTCTTGATTTTAAGGTCGTTTCCCATTTAGATGGCCTTTCTTACCCTATCCTAATCTCATAAGCTATGAGGATTCCATGGAGCTCATCCATAGTGAGGTTATCAAGGTTGTCTCTATCCTCTAAGGTAGATATCTTGGCATCATATCTCATAGGAAATGATCTCAACACTTTCTGAAGAATATATTTGTCTTCTACTATTTATCCCAATGCTTTGACTGAGTTGACTATCTCGTCTACTCTCTGAAGATATTCTAGAATATTTTCTTCTTCCTTCATATTTAGATTTTCAAACTGTTCTCTGATTTTTTGAATTTTGGTTTGTTTTACCTTGCTATCTCTTTCATAAATAACTTTAAGTTTGTCCCATAATTCTTTGGCTTATTTGTAGTGCATTACTTTTACCAATACATTTATGGTTAATCCACTTAAAATGGCATTAACAACTCTTGAATTATCATTGCATAACTTCTTTGAAGCAACATCAATTGGTGGGGAAGATGGTGTAGTGTATCCATCTTCTATAGATTGCAAAATATCAAATCCAAGTGTCGTTAGATGACTCTTCATCCTTATTCTCCAAAAAACATAGTCATCTCCTTTGAACACTGGTGTTATTTTGGATCACATTCCTTGTTGTTGATCCATTGGATTATTTAGGATCTACCTTCCAGTGGTTAGAGTATGGTGAAGGAACCTTGCTTTGATACCAATTGTTGGAAATACTAAGTGTTAAGAACCAAATATCAATATAGCATAGAAAAACCTCAGAAAAGTACTCAACGCCTCAAAAAAGATATAATTTCAGATAATAAGCCTCTTCGAGGGGGCAACCTCCTTTACCCCACTTAAATGTTCAAGTACAAGATGATTCCAAATGAAAATGTCTCCTTGGTATATATAGGAGACTAGGAGGTATAATTACAACTAATGGAATAAAGCCAACATAAATAAAATAACATTACTAATGTAATATGCCCCAATTAAGGGGTAATGACCCAATATTAGGGCTTAAAATACCCCTCCCCTTGAGACAAGTGTTGTCCGCAATGCTTGAGTAACTCTGGGTGCTTCTGTATAAAAGACTCATCTTTCCAAGTGGAATCTTCGGTCGGTAGTTTCTTCCATTTAATGAGATACTCTGATATGGATCTATTCCTTGGTTGGCGAATTCTTGTATCAGTGATGGCTTCAGGCTCCAATATGATTTTTCCTTCCTCGTCAAGTTCTGGAAATATAGTTTGAACTGGGATCTTGTTGCCTATAACCTTCTTTAAGCATGAAACATGGAAAATTGGGTGTACTCATGAAGATGCAGGAAACTCCAATTTGTATGCCATAGTACCAATCTTTTGCAACACCTTATAAGGGCCATAGTACTTTGGTGATAATTTATTATCTTTTGTGGATTTCTTGAGGGACATCTGCTTGTATGGTTGTAGTCTTAAAAACACCCAATCCCCTACTTCAAAACTTCTTTCACTACAATGTTGATTTGCTTGTTGTTTCATGCGATTATGTGCCATGGTCAGGTTGTCCTTTAAGATTTGGATAACTTGTTGTTGATTCTCGATGTGATCTTCCACTGCTTGAACCTTAGATTTTTCTTTTAGAGAAGAAGTGATGGAAG
>ML780052.1:242738-283710 GCA_009831015.1 Picea engelmannii
TCTAGTAGCCATAGCCATATTTTTACTTTCAACATTTCTTGCCACCTTAAATGCATTCTCCAATGATTTGGGTTCCCAAAGGCGAACCTCATGTTGAATGTTCCTTTAAAGTTCCTATGAATACATCAATCAAGTGCTCATCTATAATATCGGTTACCTTTATATTCAATCTTTGGAAGTTCTCAATGTGCTCGGTAATTGAACCCTTTTGCTTGAGATTTATCAATTGGCTAAAGAAGGTATTTCTCCTTGTATCCTCATAGTGTGCTATCATTTCTTCTGTGAACATTGTCCAAGTGACGAGTGATTTGCGAGAACAAAGCCATCGATACCATACAAATTGATTAGGTTCTAAATATAAAGAAGAAATTCATACCTTTTGTGTATGTGGCACATTATGTAGATCAAAGAATTGCTCCATTTGAAGTATCCATGTGATTGGGTCCTTGTCATCAAACTTCCTCATATCGATCTTAGGAATGTGGTTGGTCTTCAACCCAAAGTTGGAGTTTCTCCATTCTTGATTCTCCTTCCTTGTGTCCTCATCATGAATTTCATGGGATGCATTTTCACTTTCAGGTGTCTTCTCTGTTACGAAAATTTTCAATACTTCCATGATCTCCTCTTTTAAACCATCCATCTTTGCCTCCAACTTAGCTTCCATCTCGTGTAGTTCATCTTTTGTAAATCATTTTTGTCCCTACACATTTATTCACCTTCATAAAGAGTCCAAGTAGGATTGTCTGGAGGCTTATTTGGTGTAGAAGTTCCCTTTTTGGGTGGCATGTTGGCCAAGTATCACTTTTGAACCTTGATTTTGAGGTGGTTCTGCTAGACAATCTTTCTTCTATTGTATATCCCAAGTTTCGACCCTTCTGGGTATGAAACTTTATTTTATGTAGTTCTATGATATTTCTTCTCTACAATTCCACAGGTCTAATCAAAATTGGATGTGCCAAGTGAAATTTATGGTAAATTCCCCACAACTTGTTGATTTTTGGCCTTTCCAGGATATCTCACTTGTATAGCGTGCCTCACACAAAATAATTGATATAAAATTCTGAAACTCGTACCATAAATACTACAGACTTTCCACTATCAAATGAATCCATTCCCACTCAATTTGGATACTCTAGGAAGAATTTATTATTGTTTTACTTGGAACACCTTCTCGAGACTAGTCAGATACCCTATCTTCCACAGGGTGTATCTACAAATGTAAGATGACCCAGAAGCTGAACGTTTTACCACATATAACTTACTAATTTTTGTGAATAGCCTCCAGAGTTCAGGGTCTGAAAAGTTATAGAAAATGTTTTATATCGAACATTCTGCAATGCCTCAGTTCAGGATGATTCCAGAACCCTATCTTCTAGAGGCTGTATCTCTGAAATTATAAGGCCTCGGGAGATGAAATATAAACCCAACGTACCTTGATCCATATACTAAATATCCTCCAAGCCATTCATTATGAAACATTGTATAAAAAACGTTATAGCGAAAATTCCAAGGTGTCTCAGATGTAGCAGTGAAACCCCAAGACCTTGAGCTCTGAAACCATATGTTAAGAACCAAATATCAATATAGCATAGAAAAACCTCAGAAAAAGTACTCAACGCCTTGGAAAAGAGATAATTTCAGATAATAAGACACTTTGAGGGGGCAACCTCCTTTTACCCCACTTAAATGTTCAAGTACAAGATGATTCCAAATGAAAATGTCTCCTTGGTATATATAGGAGACTAGGAGGTATAATTACAACTAATGGAATAAAGCCAACATAAATAAAATAACATTACTAATGTAATATGCCCTAATCAAGGGGTAATGAGCCAATATTAGGGCTTAACACTAAGAGGGAGAGGTGAATCAGTATTACCTTTTTATCCAATTAGTAGTTATTTTTGAAACTTTTTCAATCACAACAATAAATTAACAGTGAATTTAAAAATAATTGATTGTTTATCATTAATAAAAATTACAATATTTGTCTAACAACAAGCTATGATTGTGAAGGACACCAATCCTTTTTAGAGCACCAAATCTAGGAGACACAAATCCACTTTAATTTTTGAGCACCTACTAAAGGAAGCTACAAATCCCTGATTCTTCAAGCACCAACTTGAAAGGAGGCTCCAACCCCCTAATTTTTTCAAGCACCAACTCGAAAGGAGGCACCAACCCCATGGATTTTTCAGGATTCTATTTGAAGAGGATGACATTCCTTCCTATCTCCTCCCTTCCACCCTCATTGCACAATTTTTATTTTTACTCTCATTTATTATGGTGACTCTACTTCAGGTATACTCAGATATCTCCTGAGACACCCTTTCATTCTTCATTCTAATGGGTTTATATATATTACCAAATAATGTGCATCACTGAACCATTATGTCTGTACAATGAATCAATGTTCCTATTCATTAACAATAAACTGTTATTGAAATTAACTTGAATTGATTTCAAATCCCCTTTAAATTAATTAAGTTTAGTTCTTTCTTATGTCAATCTTCCTTATGGAATGATTGATCTAAGAAATCCTTAAAAAATTACTAAGACTGCCAATTTCCTCATTACACAAACCCCTAGTTTCGTCAAACCTTGGCTAACGTTGGATCACGATCAAGATTAAAACTTGATCGTTGATTTCCGTGTGTGAATGTCTTGGGCACCTAGTTGCTTCCTTCAAACCCATTTCTAGGACATTTGACTTAGGGAAAGAATTGTGTCGTAAGTCGAAAATGGGGCCATGTCTTTCGTGTCTCAAAACTTGTCGCAATGGGGTTCTGCCTTTCGTGTCTCAGAACTTGTTGCAATGGGATTCTCTTCTCGTATCTCGACACTTGTCGCAATGTGGCTATGCCTCTCGTGTCTCAAAACATTGTCACAATGGGGCTGCGCCTTTAGTGTCTTGAAACTTGTCACAATGAGGCCACACCTCTCGTGTTTTATAACTTGTCGTAATGGGGTTGCACCTCTCGTGTCTCGAAACCTCTTTCAATGAGGTTGTGCCTCTCATGTCTTGGAAATTGTCACAATGGAGTTGTTCCTTTTGTATCTCAAAGCTTGTCGAAATGAGGCTGCACTTTTTCATATCTTCAGAAGTTGTCACAATGGAGCTTTAATACTACTTCCATGTCACACGCAATAGGGGACTCAACAATTTGGTTTTAATACTACTTCCATTTCGCGTGTGGTAGGGGTCTCAACAATGTGTTTTTAATACATTTTGCACGTGGTAGGGGACTCAACAATGTGGTTTTAATACTACTTCGATGTTGTGTGTGGTAGGGGAATCAAAAATGTGGTTTTAATAATACTTTCATGTCACGCACGGTAGGTTATATGGATGAAGCACGATACATCTATCACCATTGATCTAGAATATTTTTCAATGGTTCGATCTTTGCACGATGCAACACTATTTATCCTAAGCTTGCATCATGTGCAGTCTTTGCGTGATGCAACACTATTCATCTTGAGCTTGTGTCCTACATGATGCAATGATATTTATCTTGAGCTTGTGTCCTGCACAATGTAGTGCTATTTATCTCGATCTAGTTTCCTGCATGATCTTTGCGTGATGCAACACTATTTCTCCCGAGTTTGCATCCTTTGCAATTTCTACACGATGTAGCTCTATTTATCCCAACCTTGCATCCTACTATTTATCTAAGGTTGTGTCTTGAGTGGTCTCGACACGATGCAGTGATATTTATATAAGCTTGTGTCCTGTGCGATGCATCGCTATTTCTCTGAGCTCGTGTTCTGCGTGATGCAACACTATTTTTCTGATCTTGTGTTTTGCGCGATGAAACACTATTTATCTAAGCTTATGTTCTGCATGATGCATCACTATTTCTTCCAAGCTTGCATCCTACGCACTGTTGACATCAATGAAAATGATAATTCCAACATCCTTTAGATGTTGTATATAGAAAAAAAGGAGGAGCAAGGGAAGACACCAAAGGAGAAACACTAAATGATAAAATATTCATGGACAAGATCAAGTACATCCATTTACAAGCATAGAATAAATTGAAGAATTCAGAGGAAATGTAAAAGGCCCAACATGAGAAACACAAAATTGATAAGGTATTCAAGTAGGAGATGAAGTATTATTGCATTTGAATAAAGAAATGATATAGGGCCCTCGTAAGAAGATTAAGGCATTGTGGTATTTTCATTTTGAAGTGTCGGGGTAGTAGGTGATAATGCCTATAGTCTCATTCTACCTCAATATATGTGCATGTACTCAATATTGAATGTGGAACACTTAAAACTATGTGAACCTTTAATGTTATACCACAAAAATGACAAGCAATTGTTTACTACTCTTGAGGACTTAGCACCAAAATATTGGAAAGAGTTATCTATATTGGATCATTATATAATTTGTCGTCTATATTGGTACTTTTTGGGTGGAGAACTTGGAGGAATTGGCTTGTAGTGCCTGTTACACATTATTTTCATCATCCCTATGACCGTTAATGATGTAAACCTATATGTTGCCTTCAGAGGGGTCAATGGCCTGAGTTCCTAAAGAGAGAAGGGAGAAGAACTTTTCCTGAGAAAAGAAGTTGCATTTTCCTTTGTAAAAAACCTATAAAAAAGGAAGTTCATAGGTTGCATTATAGATAGGGTGCGAGAATACCTGATTCTCGCAAGATGCATCATAGCTAGGTTGCGAGGAGTTCGTAGTCTTCTCTATAGGTAGGGTGCAAGAATGCTTACACGTGGGAAAAATGAGTGTTTTCTCGAATCTTCTAGAAGGAGAAACTTCCATGGTGAGGTGGCATCCGAATGGTTTGGATCTTAATCGCTTTCATGATTTAGTGGGATCATCCTAACCTCCTCACCTTATCCTCTTCAGCTTATAAAAGGAGAGGATCTCTCATGGAGAAGGGCTAAGTTGGATTTGGCTTGGAATTATTAGCTTGGTTGGAGTATCTTTGAGTTTTTCCTTCGTCAAGATAGATTGTGAATATTATCAGATCTATGCTTTTAGAATTCTTGGAGTGGAAGTGTGTGGGGAATGAAGGACAGTTGGAAGGGATCTTACGACATCAAGGCCGTGATTGTAATCTCTCTTTCACATTCAATATGATACAATAATATGATTCTTTCCTATAAAGCTTGTTGTGTTTTATTGTATGATTCCTTGATCACATACATACGTTTATATTGAGTTTATGCTATTACTATCACTTTGGTTGGTTGCGTTCTTTTGCAGGATCATCATTGTATGAGTGTGGGAATGGAGCTAGGATGGCAATGGAGAGAGGAAGCGACGTTTAAATGGTATGTCACATATCCCTCTTTAGTTAGTAAATTCAATATTTAAAACTTAAGGAAAACGTCATGTTCTGGTGTGTTTTGTTCTAGATCTAGGTGGATCTAGGGAGATCAGTTAGTGTTTGCACCTATCGATTTATCCCATAACAAAATTGGTGACCATACTGGGGAACAGATTGTTTCCTAGTTAGTCTAGTTTCCCTTCCTTTGATTGCTTATTTTTGGTTTCTCAGTCCGTGGGGCATCCATCCAGACTCTCTAGATCTAGAAGTTCACTTAGATTCCCTGTCCTTTTTCAAAATTTTCTTTAATTACAGACATTCTCGCATTGTACCTCTCTACAACTTGCAAAAACCATTGATTTTCGCACACTACTATTAGATCCAGTGCGAACTTCTCGCACCCTACCAGTGTCTAGCCTGCGAGAATACCTAATTCTTGCACTGTACTATACTGCTAGGCCGTGAAATTGTTTGTAAACATTTTTGGATTGGGTCTTGTCATCTTTTGATGACCCAGTTTTGCTTTGATAAGTTGGATTGGGCTTTTGGAGCCTATATTGATCTATTTACAGTCTGCTTGACATTCTTTGAGTTACTTTTAGCCACATTGGCTTTGCTTGGTTTTGAAGGATTAGTCTCTTGCTTTGAGTGTCTTTCAATTACAAAGCATGTGTTTTCTTTAGAATTGTTTAGGGAAAGATAAGATTTCTTCTGAATAGTTCGCTTTAAAATAAAACTTTTAGTTTGGGTTTCTTTGTTTCAAGAAAGTTCATTCTTTCTTTTAGTGAAATTTTTGAAACAAAAAGATTTAATTTCTTGCTTTATATTAGATTGGGGGCATCCTTGCATTTGAAGTAGCGAAATTGCATGATTCGTGGCATCTTTTGGTCTTAAATTTCGAAAAGTTTTCCCCCTCATGGCCGGGGGGGGGGCATGAATCGTGCATTGGTGTACAATACATTTTTCTCATTTCTTGAGAATCTTGATATTGATGAGTTTAATATATTTTGGGACATCATGCATATGGGAATGATAAATGTTTTCTCCTTCTTGTAGCATAGCTTTCATCGAAATTAAAAGATTGCATCTTCATCTCTTTGCATAACTTTCAATTCGGTCAAAACACCATATTGTTCACGCCATTTTCCTATTGAGTAACAACAACTATAAAATAAAGCGCTTATAAAAACTTATTAGACATTTTTTATACTTTCTGGTAGAAAACCTACATTAGATTAGTTATAGGGATTTGGAATAGGTGTGAAAGATAACTTTCCAAAGTTACAAACAAACATAGAATCTTGAGTTAGGGAGCGGTTAAATCCACTTATTACATTTTGTCCTGGGAAGCCCTTCTAACACAAGGGTCAATCACGAGGTCACATTGAGACTGACAGAGTTACTCACCCTACTTTGTTGGTCTTGGTGTAGAGGTTGCACATATTATGGGGGTCGCTTGAGAGGTATACCCACAACGATGAGTGGAAGCCTTTCAAGTTGATTTCGGGCTAGATACCCTGCCCTTGCATGTGGATCAGACTGTCGACTATTTCCTAGGCATCACTCTAGTGATTGGTAACCTTAGTGGCCTATCTCTTTAGGGTCTTTACACAAGGTGACTGTGGAGGGGAAAGTCTTCACAGTACCTGGAATCGACATTGGCCAAACTCACTCAGGCTCCTTGGAGGGTATACCCACGATTATGTGTGGGATCTTGCACCAGGGGCTAAGTCCGTTAAGTAGGTCGTCAACGTAACTTTTCCACCCACTCTATCTCAACCCCTTCTCACTTTGTTCCCGCGACATTGGATTTCATCACCAACTAGTGAGCTCATTGCGAGAAGGTTTTGTTTGCTTGTTTTCTTACTAGATTTTTAGTGTGTGTTGTTTGTTTTCACTAAAGGACTCTAGATTGGATATTTATTTAATGGCATCAGTTCCCAGAATGGCCAATGAAGGAACCCATGCTCCAGGGGAACCTTTTGTTTTTCCTTCTTATGGAAACATTGGTCCTCCTCACATTGCTACTTTGAGCCTTCTAGGTCTCACTATTGGATTACCGGTATGGTTGTTTTCCACTCAGGTAATACTAAATGCAGTTAGTGCTTCAGTCACAAGCACTTTCCCCCAAGAGCATCAACCTCATGTTGATCCTTCACCTTCTTCTCCAGTAAGGTATTCTTCTTCTTCTTCACTTGCAAGGTCTCCTTCCATTTCATCTTCTTCGTCGAGTGAAAGTTTTGAAGCTAGTAACTCGGTGAATAAGAACAAGAAGAAAAGGAAGAATAAGAAGAAGAAAGATAAACAAGGGTCAAAACCTCCAACCACTGTCAAACATGTTGGAAAACAACCAGTTACTATTAATTGTGCTGAGAGTGTTGATGATGTCAAGATCACCCAAACAACTCGTAAACCCAAGTACCCTTGAAAGCTTTGTAAGGATAGACATCTTCTTAAATATTTCCCTGGTCCATCCAAGGTTATAGAAGTATGGTCTACACACCCTGACCAACCCATGTCACCAACCTCTAAACAACATGTTGATGATCTCCCGTCAATTATTCACGATACCATTGGGAAGAATAAAAGTAGAGTCAAGTTCCCGTGCATGTTATGCAAAGGGAGTCATATAACTCACCTTTTCCCTCGTATGGACGAAGCCTCGAAATTCCTAAAAGACATGATGGTTTCATAGCCTCAACTTCCAACTACTTATCGCAAGCTTTCTCTCAACCCACATGTAATTGATGGAATGATCAATCTGGTTCCCCCGTCGGTCAGTTCGGTTGATCAAGTGGTCAATCTGGTCACATCTTTGGTTGAACCAGTAGACCAAGTGGTCGATCCGATCCCATCCTCGGTCGATCCCACTCTCCCTTTAGAGAGTGTTAACAAAGTGGTTGATCCAATCCCATCGTCGGTCGATCCCACTCTCCCTTTAGAGAGTGTTAACAAAGTGGTTGATCAGATCCCATTGTCGGTCAATCCCACTCTCCCGTTAGAGAGTTAAACCCAAGCAGTCGATCTGTTTCCACCTGTTGACCCCATTCTCCCATTGGAGAATGAAACCCAAGTGGTTGATCTGATCTCTCCATCGGTCGATCGTACTCTCCCGCTAGAGAGTAAACCCGATACTGCCCATGTTTTTCTCGTTGATACATAATCTACCATGCTGGGCTATTCCTCCTTCTCCCGTGGAACCCCCTCCAAGTTATGAGGCCATCCATTTTGATTAGGGTGTGTTAACTGGACCTCATCTTCCCTCTCACATTCCTTTCCAGATTACAGTATAGGTTTGTGGTCAAGATGTTCCTCAGACACTGATAGATGAAGGTGCATCTGTTAGTATTTTGTCCTCTTTTGCTTGGCAATCTTTGGGTTGTCCTCCACTTGCGTCGGTTACACAGAATCTGTTAGCTTTTAACAGAAGAACTAGTCAAACTTTAGGGACCCTTCCTCAGTTTCATGTAACTTTGGGAGGGAAAACTATCTTTATTGACGCAATGGTAGTCCAAGACCCCTTGGATTTTGATTTACTCCTTGGGGGAGATTATGTCTATGCCATGAAAGTTATTGTGTCTACTCTTTTTCGTGTGATATATTTCCCTCACGATGGACGAGTTGTGATTGTTGATCAACTTTCATTCATTGACCCTGACTAGATTGCCTCCCTAAATGGTTCTTATATGAAAACGGTATCGCCCCCGCCACAGGTCAATTATGTGGCGTTGTCACACATGGATTCAACTTCTGATGACTTGGATCCAGTAGTTGAAATGGTGATCTCTTCGATAGGGTTGTGAGAGCCTGATCTCTTTACTCCTGTCGCGACCCTCGACATGGTGTCCTTCCAGAGTGTGTTTCTTCCTTCCAATGAAGACCTCTTGGAAGCCATGACCGAGTTTTGTCCCTTGACATGGTATCATTCTGGAGCATTGTCCTCCTAGAATCCATGATCAAGAAGAGAGTCGAGGATAGATTTTTGTGTCTCTGAGGAAACCTCGTTAAAAAATGAAACCGGGGTCTTTGAGCATGATTTTCTAATTTCAAGCTCGTTAAAAAATGAAACCAGACTTGAGCATAGTTTTCTAATTTCAAGCTCGTTAAAAAATGAAACCACTTACGAGGATAGATTTTCATCTCTGTGGCAACCTCGTTAAAAAATGAAATAGAGGTTACAAGCATAGTTCTTGTTTCGGTGTCAAGCTCGTTAAAAAATGAAATAGTTTTTCCCCCTCTCTATTTGGGTCAAGTCCTTCGTCTAGTATTTGAAGCTTCATTTCATTCTCCTTTGCAATTGGATGAAACGAAGCTCGAGGGGCATTTGTCTTTGGCCTCTGGACTTCATGATGAAGTTAAACTTCTAGCTTCTTAAGCTGGGGTCTAAGTACCAACCATCCCTGTGTTATGCGTTGGGAAGTCACAAGCATAGTTTTCTATGGTTCAAGCTTGTGTAAAAATGAAACCACTTACCTCAAGCATAGTTTCCTCTGGTTCAAGCTTGCATAAAAAATGAAACCAGGTCCAAGCATAGTTTTGTTTAGTTTTTAAGCCCGTGTAAAAATAAAATCTATCCCAAGCATAGTTTTGTTTTGTTTTAAAGCTTGCGTAAAAATAAAAACAATCCCGAGCTTAGTCTTTGTTATTTCTCATGCTCGTAAATACATGAGAATAAGTTACCGAGCTTTGTCTTTGTTCTTTCTTGTGCTCGTAAATACGTGAGAATGTAACCAAGCATACTTTTATCACTTTTTCAGACTCGTAAAGGTTATACGAAAAAGGAACCCACTGGAGTTCCCTTTAAGCTCTTTTTAGACTCTCTAAACATGAAAATGTTGTCGAGCGATCTTATTCTTTTCACACTCGTTAAAGTATTTGAAGAAAATGTCTATTGAGCGATAGTTTATCTCTTTTTCGGTCTCATCAGACTACTTTATGAAAAAGGAACTGAGAGAGTTCTCTTTTAAGTGTTTTTCTAGACTCTATAATCATGAAAAACCTTCGAGTTTTCTATCTTTACACTCGTTAAACAAACATCGACAGGCCCATATGGGACCGAACCACTCCTTCCTAGGGTTTTTTAAACATACTCTGAGGGACTCGTTCGAAGGATGAGCTTACATTACAAGCATATGTTATCCTCCTCAAGCTTGCGTAAAAATAAAGAGGTACTAGCCAGAAATGGTGGGGGAAAATTTGGGAAGGAAATGTGTCTAAACCTGTATTCCATGAAAGAGTCACCTTTGAACATGACACCCTTTCAATATATTTGTGTCTAGGTTGGAAAACTCGCTTGTCTCTTGATCATACTCCTTTATAAGATTACAAATTGATCTGTGATCCCTGTTGTTGAGTCAGTGTTTCCAAGACAATTGTCGTGTCGTCAATATGTTCAAAATGAAGTTCAACCCGGAAATCCTTCTGTCGCGTCAACCATTTCTGAAGTCTTTAAGCCTTCTATTGCATCAGCCATCCATGAGTCAGTCCTGAATCACTTGTTACTCTGATCTACATCAAATCTCATTACTTGTTTCATGTCATTGATGTGGGATACATTAAGGCCCTCCTGTGACGAGTCTTTTCCTGTCGACTTCAACTCATTATCCAGGAATTAGACTTAGAAACCAATTGGTACCTTGGAACTTGCATGCCGCAATGGCAGGTTTCCTCACTTTCGATAATGGGTTTTCATCATTGACCCCTGATCGGGAGATTCCGCCGAGTGTTCGACTTCATCTCATTAAATCACATTCGTTAGATTGTACTAGAGTACCTTGGGAGTGATTGACATTAATGGTGATTTCCCTTGCACTTGTTAATGGTATACAATAATGACCGGTAATCAAGTGGTTTCTACCATGTTCGACTTCGACACATGTATTCACATGGTTAGATTCGTACTATAGAGTGGTGGAAATGAAGACCCTGGATCTTTTCTGATAGATTCAGGTTGCGTTGGAGTATATTCAGTTTGTATTGTTGCATAGATCCACATTGTATGTCTTGTGGCTATGTTCAAATTTGAGTCTTTAACACATAGATCCACAGTGTATTTTTGGTGGCTATGTTAAGATTTGAGTCATATCGGCATGGATCCAAAGTGTATGTTTGGTGGCCATGACCTGTCTTACTTGACCTGGATCTTCGCATGTCGGCATTTATGCTTTGAGTCATTTGTATTCTGAGTATGGGAATTCCTACCTCAGTGATGATATATTATTGTACTGTATTCCCTTGTTTGTTGGCAGGTTTCCGACCAACTATTCCTTGTTCCCTACACACACTCAACAAAGTATTTCAGCTATCACTTTGTTCTAATTTCATACTTTGGGGGGCTCTCTGTTACACATTATTTTCGTCATCCCTATGACTGTTAATGATGTAAACCTATATGTTGCCTTCAGAGGGGTTAGTGGCCCGATTTCTTGAAGAGAGAAGGGAGACGAACTTTTCCTGAGAAAAGAAGTTGCATTTTCCTTTGTAAAAACCCTATAAAAAAGGAAGTTCGCAGGCTGCATTATAGCTAGGGTGCGAGAATGTCTGATTCTCGCAGGCTGCATCATAGCTAGGTTGCGAGGAGTTCATAGTCTGCTCTATAGGAAGGGTGCGAGAATGATTACACGTGGGAAAACGAGCATTTTCTCGAATCTTCTAGAAGGAGAAACTTCCATGGTGAGGTGGCATCCGAATGGTTTGGATCTTACTCGCTTTCATGATTTAGTGGGATCATCCTAACCTCCTCACCTTATCCTCTTCAACTTATAAAAGGAGAGGATCTCTCATGGAGAAGGACTAAGTTGGATTTGGCTTGGAATTATTAGCTTGGTTGGAGTGTCTTTGAGTTTTGCCTTCATCAAGATAGATTGTGAATATTATCAGATCTATGATTTTAGAATTCTTGGAGTGGAAGTGTGTGGGGAACGAAGGACAGTTGGAAGGGATCTTATGACATCAAGGCCACGGTTGTAATCTCTCTTTCACATTCAATACATGATACAATAATATGATTCTTTCCTATAAAGCTTGTTGTGTTTTATTGTATGATTCCTTGATCACATACATAGGTTTATATTGAGTTTATTCTATTACTATCACTTTGGTTGGTTGTGTTCTTTTGCAGGATCATCAATGTATGAGTGTTGGAACAGAGCTAGGATGGCGATGGCAAGAGGAAGCAACATTTAAATGGTATGTCACCTCTCCCTCTTTAGTTAGTAAATTCAATATTTAAAACTTAAGGAAAGCGTCATGTTCTGGTGTGTTTTGTTCTAGATCTAGGTGGATCTAGGGAGATCAGTTAGTGTCCGCACCTACCGATTTATCCCATAACAGTGCCCATTTCAACAACAACTCCCAATTTGTATATTTGGGTTATGGAACCTTCCATAGACATTTGAGGCATGAAAATGGAATTTTTTGGTGTCAAAACATTCTGAGAATAAGTAACAACCCCTTGATCCTATTCTAAACACCAATACCTTTCCAATGGTGAAAACGTCACATCAATTAGAGCTTGTATGCAAAAGTTATGCTTCCCACAAGTTGACCTATCTTGTTAACCACCATGGTATGAGTGGATTCCATGTTATCCCCCATTACTCACACATGTGGGGATAGCCACATGTGAAATTTCAAAAATATTCTATAAGGTCCAAAAACTTATCACTAATTGAGGGTTGAGGATGTAAAAACCCTAACCCTAGATGGTTATCAGGCTATGCTAAATATTAGGCCAGTAGGAAGAGAAGGGATACAATTGTTTAGCATTGTACTTGTTCCATAGTTGAGAAGAACATATAGGAGTGGATTTTGAGAGCATAACAGAGGAGGTAAGATATTATGTAGAATCCATTTAGGCCATAGTGTCAGAGGAAACTCCATAATGAGTGCCCACTTTCTTTGTACCTGCATTTAATAACTAAAGAAAAGAGAGAAGAGCATAGGCCTCACCTTCTAGCTAGTTTTTCTCCCATATTGGGTTTCCTAAGATAAATATTTTGTTCATTTATGTGGATCATGGTGTGAACATTTTCTTGTTCTTTCTTTTTTGTATTCCAATTATTTTCAAAAATATGAGCAATAACCTAGTAATAATTAATTTGGAATATAAGGAAATAAATTGCATAATCTAAGACTTCGGAATATTACAAGATATGCTGTGACAAACCATTCTAGTGGAATATCCACAACAATTTGCAGATCAAATATTTTGTAGAGGACATGTTTTTTGCAGAAAAAGTCTAGAATAACTATATGGGGGTAACAAGAACTTTGGAAAGTTGGATCGAGAGCACACCTTACAAGAAAGACCAAATGGTACTCTAGAGAGAAGGCATAGAAAGAATTTCCTCACTTCCTTTGGTAAAATATTTCGAGGACCAAAATCCTCCCAAAATGGGAAGGTCTAATCCAAAATGGATCAATATATAATTTCTCATCTATTTTGATACTTTCCAAGTGGAAAAATTTAATATTTTGACTTGTAGGGCCCATTTTAGGGGTAAATCCTATTTTGGTGGTTTGGTGTCTTGAAACTTATAGTGACAATTTCATGCATTAAATTATTGTTTTGGGGTTCAAGAATTTGGGGACAAAAATAATAGCCATCCAATATTATTCTACACATTGACATGTTTCCAACAATGCAAAGATCACCTAGCAATCAAAGTCCATATGAGGAAGTTATACCTCCCACAAGTTGAACAATGCTTTTTACAACCATGGTATTGAGTGGATACCATATCACCTCCCATTAATTACCATGTGGAGCTAGTTATGTGTGGAATTTGAAGAAAAATCTATACAATGCAAAACCCTAACCCTAATTAGGAGTTGAGGCATGCACAAATGCTAACCCTAACCCTACAAAAATATTAATACATGTTAAATAATGTGATTCTAAGAAAGGCAAGGATTCCATTCTTGCGGTATTGATTATTGTTCCATAGTTGAGCAGAGAAAGGGAGTGGGATACTGTGAGTAGAATAGAGGAACTAGAAGACCTTGTAGTAGTGATACCCACAATGTCTATGGAAACTCCATAGTGAGTTGATATTTATTTGTATTTTCATTTCATATTTGTAGAGAAGAAAGGAGAAAGGAATAGTTCTTGCATTTTGTCTAGGTTTTCACATATTGGGTTTCCCAAGGTACATTTTGTGTTCATTGTGTTGATGGCATTGTATTTGTTTTATTTATTTTATTTCACGCTTATATTAGTTTAGTATTTGAGAGCTAAAATTATAATATTAAATTTTAAACCTCAAGTAAACATCACATAACAAAGGTTTTGCAAAAAATTGTAAAATCTATTGTGACAAACCATTCTAGTGGAATATCCATTATATCACTAAAATATGAAAACTATTAAAATAAAATTACCCATGGGGATCCACTAGGATCTAAGGGGATATGTGAGGACTATATCATTCCAAAAATCATTGGTTTCATAAGTATAATCATTGATGTTGACCGGCTAGATAGCCCACTAGTCAAAGAATGCCTCATCAAAATCATTTACCACCTACCCTCCCCCAAGTTGGTACATGATCTTGGTCCATAATTCTATCTTAGGCTATGTGGGCCTAGATGACACCATGGAAATTTGTGATTGGATCAAGGGGATCCTATTAAAGAATAAGGCACATAAATGCTCCTCTAACAAAAAATGTTGTTAACCATTCTAGAAATCTTAAGGTGTGTTTTCACATTGGTCAACAATCTAGTGCTCAAATCAAATTCCTCAAGTATGAGTTATATCACAACAAAATGCATATAGGACCTTCAATCTAAGTGTGGCATGGTTAATCTTTCCACTTAGGTTATCATGTAGAGGATAATGTACAAGAAGTGATCAACCACATCCTTTATGAGCATTTGGTTTCTTAGTTTCCTCATACATATAGTGTAGTAAAGGTCAATGTATCATGTAAATCTAGTAGTGTCACTATGTCCTCTACCCTTTGGTTTAATAATATCACCTTACTATGAAATTCAAGTAACGAAGTATGTATCCTCCACATTAATATCTAGAACTTCATAGTCGATCTAAAATGTCTCTATGGTAGGGGCTAGTACCCTACTAGTTGTTGTAGAAACCCCGTGTTTATTCTCATATTGGCACATTGAAAGTAACATGTGAAGAGCATCAATGATATTTTGATATTGTAGGGCCTAGATATGTTCAACTTCATGTTCCCTTTTGAGTTAACCTCTCAAATTCATGGTGCTTACATAGATCAAAAGGCATTTATCAAGTTAGATGTAGGTGGGGTTTTCTTTTTCTTTTTGGCACTTTGTGGGTGTTCTTGCGATGTATTTTGTATTGTGGTAACAATGGTGAGCACTCATGGATAGTAGTCTACTTATCTACAAGCAAGGTCTTTTGCTCACATAAGTGTAGAAAGCCACATGCAAGCATGGAGACCCAAATTTGGTTGAGTCCTACATTCCAAATAAACCAAAATATTAAAATTTGCAAGGATGGAATTGAAGAGATAAGGAAGATGGTTTATTTGGTTGTTGCAAACCTAGAAACAATTGTTTGGATCTCCCAGAATCAACTTCAAAATTTTTGGACTATCGTGGATTTTTTCTCCATTAGTAAATTGATAAAGGTAAAAAGTGAAATAAGTTAAGTTTGTTTCCTTTTATTACTTTTTACCCACACATGTTAAATAAAAATACATTTTTACTTGGTTATTATGCTAATATTTCTTCCCTAATCCTTCATTTGACAGATTGACTTGGGAAAGGATTATTTAAATATTGTGGGAATCTATGATGTTTAAATTAATGCTTTTTGGTGTTTAATCCACTTGTGAATTTGAGGTATTGATTCTAAATAGCATATAATTATAGGTCCCTTTGACTTGTATTATACAAGGTGTTAGCACTCTGTAAATTTTGTCTGGCTGATAGAAAAATGACAAAGGTAACTATTTCAACCTACTTTAGCGCTGAAACACTAGCCTGCTCAACTCAGAGAGGGATTTCTCATGTCACTTGATATTTCTTTGGTAATCGGTGGCTAGATTTGGTTTGTTTGGGGTTTTTTAATAAAGTTGTTGGCAATGAAGGGGAGGAACACACAGGGCTATGGAATCAAAATTATGAAAATGGATGAAAACAATGATCAACCGGTATAATTCTATAGAGGATAAAGGCTAAATGAGGCGATGAATCTGAGTTATTTATGAATTTAAGTAGAGTGTGGGAAGATAGGGAAAACAAATAATTGCATCAGAGTATTACTGAAATGAATTCTGAATTCGTTAAGAATAAATTTACACAGTTTAAATCACTTAAGATGAGAGCATCATAGGATGAATTCTGAGCTTTTAACTATCCAATTTAAACAACAGAAAATGTAAATGGAATAAAAGATCACAGGAAATACGTACAATGAAGGAAGACAAAACTCATATCATCACCATTAGAATATTTTCATAGAGACTTCAAAAGCTTCTGCATATATATTCAATTCAGCTTCAGAAAGTTACAATAGAGTTCATAGTAACCAAAAGGTGCCCTTACACTTCTGCCAACCATTAATACACTCAGAACCTCTAATACTTATACAATTCGAGCTCCTTAAGTGTGCAACTGGTTACAATAACTGAAATGAAACGTTACAACTTCTACAATGATTACAAATGACAGTTTTCGAAAAAAAAAAACATTTCATGATCCCTGCAGATTCCTCTAACGCTCTAGCTCCTTCCTCTGCCACATTCTCTTTGAAATGTCTCTTATACTCTTTCAAATATAATTGCATTCATCCATATTATCATTAAACATTTGGGAATAATATATTTGAAATAAAAATAATTCCCAAATATTTTATATCCTGTAGAATTAAATTTCCATAATTTAATTCATGCCTGTGGTTCTTTAAAACCATTTATTGTTTGGCCCAATTCACCATTTCACTGTAAAAAAACATTTACGGTTACTATTTCCTTGTGAAAAACATTTACTGTGTAATGTTTTTCCAATTTACTTTTCACTGTGAAAAAACATTTACTGTGTGTTTTTTCCAGTTTATTGTCTTTGGTAAAATACATTTTATCTTCTTCTTTTACTTCTGTAAATCTTTGGATAAAGAATTATCGTCTTCCCATTTAAATATTTTGCGTGGAAATAATCATTAATTTCTTTAATTTTCAAAACTTAAATCTTACCTCCGTAAAACCTTTTCACTGTGAGGAGGAATTTCATTTATTAGAAATTCCATATTTGTTGTTGAAATGCATTCCTGAAAAAATGCCACACATTAAACATATGATAAATGGGGCTTGGGTTGGAGTGGTTTAATCCAAACTTCTTTTACCTCCGATGTGCTCCACGTAAAAACACGTGTCCACCAAATAAACCACGGTAGTTTTCCCTTCACATATTTAACCTCCTCGCTACTTCAATCCCGGATATGTTTTTGACTTTTCCACATTATAAATTGAGATCCGTGCCCATTATTTGACATGGTTCCATCAATTAAATATTGGATTAAATATTAATATAAATATTTTAATATACAAATATTTATATTAATAATAATAAACCATTTTTCTATTTTCTAAGGACTTTGGGCTTATGAGGCTTAACACATGACTTTGTGGATAGGATGAGGGTACTTAATAAAAGGAATAATTTTTATTTTCAACGGGAATATGAAAATAAGGGTAAAAATGAATGAAGTGATGAAACTAAGGGATTTAGATAAGCGTTAAGGCTAGGTATAGGTTTGGGTAATTCGCCAATTTTTTTAAATCATGGAGGACATGACTATTTTAGATGATCAGTTGAGTGAAGGATTTAGGTGATGGAAGCTTGACGAAGCTGGTGAAAAAATTTGAAAGTCTGAGTGGAAAAATAACACAAAGACAAGACGCTTTGGGAAAAATTAATACAAATTGGCAGATGATAGCACAATGTACATTTTTTTAACCATATTTTGTAATTTTATGCCTTAGGGTTGGACCCATCTAAGTCGAGGAACTTAATTCTTATGAATTTGATGCTAGACAATGCTTATATGATATTGCGTACTTATCATGGAGCATATTAGTTAGCACCCTTTTCTTTCATTTTTGGTGCCTATGCTAAGTTTATCACACAATTAGGATCTTAGATGGTCTTTCCAATGGATTTCAAAAAAAATCTCATGACTCTCTCTCATCTCCTTTTGGCTATACCATAAGGGCTACCATGATTTTTGGTGCCTATGCTAAGTTTATCACACAATTAGGATCTTAGATGGTCTTTCCAATGGATTTCAAAAAAAATCTCATGACTCTCTCTCATCTCCTTTTGGCTATACCATAAGGGCTACCATGTTTGTGCTCGCACTATTTACTTAATGTAATGTTGCAATTTTCTTTGTTTTTCTTACCACCTTTTCATTCTTTATTGTTTCTTTCCCTTGCCATCCATGCTTCTACTTTCAAACTAGATTTTACCATGGAAGAGGCACGCCTATCAATTTCTACACCTTGCATATTGATTTTTTTATTATGTATTGCATGATATGTTTCATGTGCTTGAGCATGGTTGTTTTCTTATGGAACACATTTACTTTACTGTATTTTAGCATTCTTTTATTCTTTGTTTTTGGGCTTTTATAATATGAAAAAGTAAAAAAATTAATATTCTTAAAAAAAAAGAGAGAGGTTAAATAATCAAAATCTCTATTGTATAATTAAGAAGTTTAGCAATCCTTTGTGTCACCCTTTAACAAATTAATTGCCTTGATTCTATTATCTTTATAGTTGGGATTTAGTATCGCCTTAAGATTTGCAAATGCACCATGTTTTAGAGTTCATCTTCAAACTCCTTCATATTGGTTACTCTTCTAGTAGTTATGGAGATATACCTCAATGCCTCTTATGTTATGGTTTATTTTAATGTCTCTTTTGGCATAAGTGGCTGCCCAAATCATTTATTGTGTCTTATTTTTATTGAAGGCAAGTTTTGAGTTGATAACATTTTTTCATCCATTCTTTTTTTGTTTTAATCATCCATGTGATCCATTCCTTTGTTGTTTTAATCATCATATCAATCATTCCTTTGTTGTTTTTACCATCCATGTCAACCATTCCCTGAGGCAAGTTATTCTTGGTTTACATCCAATGCATTAATCTTGCGAAAGTGTGAAAGGGTTCCTTTTCATTTGTTAGTTTAATCCTATCAATTGTAATACATTTCACTTGGTCATAAACTTAAATATTAATAATACATTGGGTCTCACTTTAATTATTGATATGTTGTCTTGCATTCAACATATTGTTGATAGTGAGAGGGGGGTGAATCAGTATTAAGTACAATTTTAAAAAAAAATCAACTTATACTTAAACCATTCAATTATATCCAATGAGCAATTTACAATAGTATAAGAGTTACACCAATATACCACAATACACCATGCAAAATATATGAGAAATAATCAATAGTTATTGTTCAAGGGAAGTAATGAATTCCAAAGGTAGATATAACTTCCAAATATAAAGGGAGGGATAAACCTCCAAAAGGAAGATACAATTCTCCAATATCAAGAGAGGGTTTACCTCTCCATCCTTTCCCCTTCCTTTCACCCAAGAATATATGAGAGACAATAAAAATTTACATTAAATTATCACCATCAACCAACCATCACATAGAACCTGATAATGCTTCCTGAGACTTCTTCAACTTCTGCAATTCTTCACTTATTGGAATATTCTGATCCTATAGATAATATTACTCAATGTATTTTCTGAAACTCCTCCAAGTTTCACTCCTTGAATCCTCCCAGAAAAGGAGTTATAGAGAAAATGGTAGACCTTATTCAATTTTGTTTTATTTAGGAGAGTGAACTTGTACAACATGCCCCATGCTCATTTTTTAACATCATATTCTGAAATTTTTACACAGGAAACTACAACTCACACTCTTTCCAATGAAATTTCTCTCACTTCATTTGGATTCTCTATGAAGATGTTATGGTTTTTTTACCCGGAACAACTTAAAACACATCACCAAAAGACTTCATCCTCCCTTGAAATCTGACCTTCTTTACTTCATATTTCCTCTGAAATTCGGCTTATATCTCCTTGTTCATTAACAAACTTGTGTGTGTTTAAAAATGAATGTTTAATGATATGTATTTATACCCTTTATGTCACTTCCTTTTAAAATTAGGGTCGACCTGACACTTTCTTATTTTGTAATTTGTTTCTTTAATTATCTTCAGGGCCGACCTGTACTTCCTTCTTCAACTCACTTTGTCATCTTCAAAAATTCATTTCTCCTCAACCATGAGGATCCACGTGACGTGCCACCTACCATCGGAAACAACATGATGTATATTATCCATCCATGGGTGTTGTATCTTCATGTACATTGTCCTTCATGTCCAAATACCTTCATCAATCTTGCAGTCCAAAATCAATGACTAGGGTTGAAATCAATGACAACAACCAATCTTCCAACAATATCCCCATTTGTCATTGATGTCAACACTCATTCTCCCCCTTTCATCATGATCCCAATTTCTCTCCCCCTTTAACATCAATGTCAAAGGGTGGGGTTTCTCCCCTTGAGTTCAATGGCATAAGGTGACTTTCTTCTCTAGGGCTGCTCCCCCTGAACATGTGAAACTCGATAATACTTCATCCTTATTTTTGGTCTTTGGGACTTTTTATTCCTTTGAATCCTTTTGTGTGGATTCTTTCTTCTCTCTCTTGTTCATGTCTAGGATGTATATGTTGTTTGGTCTTCTTATTGTAGTTGAAATCAATCTTCTTGAGTTATTTTCTCTGATTTTACATTTTTGGGAGTCAAACATAAGAGTGTATCCTTAATCACATATTTTGCTGACACTGAGGAGATTATGCTTCAGATATTCAACCAATAGGACTTTTCATGCTTTTACATTTTCACTTCCAAGCTTTATTGTTCCTTTTCCAAGTATTTTGGTAGATGAGTCATCTCCAAATGCAACATTTCCACCCTTTTTCTTCAAAATGGAAAATTTTCTTTGATCTCCGGTCATATGAGATGATCACCCACTGTGTATGAACCATTCATCTTCTTCTTTGCATTCTTTAATGACCAATGCTATTCAAAAGTTTTCATTGTGTGGAATTTCTTTCCTTTTCCATGCTGTAGTTGGTAGAGGGACATTTGGCATACGATTATCTTCCTTCATCTCTCTGCAATCTCGTGCTTTGTGACCAAGATTATTGCACTTGTAACATACAATATTTTGATCCATTAATGGGTCAAATGGATTATAATTTCTGTTGTCAGGTCTATGAACATTTCCATATCTATTATTTTCACCATTCATGTAGCTTGCGTAGCTATTCTTTTCATTAATTCTATTATCACTCCAAGAAACTCTTTGGGGTTGTAGGCCAAATATGATTGGTAACTTAAAATATGAATAGGTTTATGATTATGTTGGGATAAAATGGAATAACTGACCTACTAGATCATATCAAGACAGTCAAAGAATATATAATCGGATGAGACAGTGCTTTCAAGAATCAATGATCAGATGAATAGCATAACAGTGGATGAAGAATACTATACTTACTAACCAGATCACACATGTGATGGGTTGGATAAGATAGTGCAGGTGTCACTATTAAATCAAGTTTATGAGTTGACCAATGAGATGACAGTCATTGGCAACTAAGACAAACTTGAATCAAAGTGAAGATTACTATTAAATCAAGCTATGAACTAACTAATGAGATGACAGTCATATTGTAGTTAAGATAACTTGAATAAAAGCATAGAAGAAGTAAGAAATGACAATATGATATTAAAAGAGAAAGAAGACTGCAATTTGTATTACATATCTATGACAGTCTATTACAATAGCAAAATGTATCCAAGATTGAACCCCTTGGTGCTCCAAATGTCTTTGGCTTTATAGCCTTACAAGATGAAATCTAGGTCCTTGAAAGATGGATCAGATTTGCTAAAAATAGTCAAATCAAAATAGATACAACAAGTGTAGGATGAGATCCTATAAAAATGGATCTAGAATACTAAAAATGGAAAGTCAAAACAAAATAGGAAAAGATCCTATCTAAGGAGTCAAAATCTATCTTGATAGCCTTCGTATCCTCCAAACTCTTTGACAGATGTAGAAAACCTTCCAAGGCTGATGAATCTTCATAAGAAATTCGAATTTTCCACCTTTGGCAAAAAAGACAGTTTTTTGCTCTTGAACTTGGTCACCATTTTGACTTTTCCACCTTCTTAAACATTAAATACATCAATATAAAACCTTAAATCTGATGTATTTAATTATTATGCATCTTTAGAAACCAACCTCGAAATATTTGGTTGAGAAAAAGTCAAATCTGTGCAAAAATACGACCTTGTTGCCATGTAACAGGTTTCACCAGCTAATTTTCCTTGAATCCGCCCCTTTAGCTGGTGAAAAGGAAAGCTTTCAATAGCTAACTAGTGGATTTCAAAACCAATACGCTAGTGAAAACCCATATTTTTTTTAATGAAAACTGCCTTGGGAAAAATCAAATTTCTCAGTCGTGGAGAGTCTGTTTTACACGTTTGAATAGTCGATTGACAACTAGACATCCTAAGATTTCCAATGGTTCTTTCAAATATTCATTTAGAGCTCGGGAAGGTAGTCAAAAGTCCCCTGGGATATTAGGCATCGTTTTTCAAACAAATTTCAGAATGAATCATTTCAGGAGATAACATTGGCAGTCAAATATTATTCGATGTTCTTCTAATGTGTCTCAGATGTGATGACACATGTCTTTAGTAGATGAAATCTTTCAATAACCATAACCAAAAAATTTAGTTGACCAATTTAACATTTGGTCCCAAAATTCCACGAATCTTTGATGTTGAGTGTTCCTTGATTTGGTGGTTAATCATTTGATGCTCCCATACCTTTTCAAATATTCCAAAATCACTTTTCTCCAGCTTAACTTTCCAAAAATTTATTTCTGTAGTTTCACCAGCTAATTCACCTTACGATCTGTTAGTTAGCTGGTGAAAGTTCTGCTTTTCACCAGCTAACTGGTTATAATTTTTCCCTTTGCGCTGGTGAAAGCTCTATCTTTATCTTTGAGAAGAAAATTATGCAGAGTAGCAGAGAAACTTTGATGGTGCATAAATACAGAATGAGAAAGGACTTAATGATACACTTGGTGTATCGACATACAACTTGATTCGTGACTGATCTATGGGTTATGTGTTGATTCGTGTATCAATTCATAGCTTGACTCATGACTTGAAACATGGCTTGGATTTAGTTTGTATGTTGCATGACTTCGGTGACATATGGACTCGGAATTTGGCACTTGCACTTGGGCATTGGTGTTAGAGCTGGGCTTTGTATGGTTTATGTGTTGAATGCGCTTGACATTTGGACTCAAGATTTGGCTTGACTCATTGCTTGGTGCGCTAGGCTTGATGTATTACATGGCTTGATTTAAGATAGACTAGGCTCACCTAGGCACACACCACTATTTCTTTTTGGGGAATTTTTTGGAATAAAAATATGGATTTTGTCAAAGTATAAAAGACATAAAAGCAATGGAATGAAATTTTGTTATTTGTATCTTGTATTGCATGTCGAGAGTCATAAAACAAAGGATTTTTTAGAAAAGTAATCAAGCAGGAGCTTGATGAACACTATGGAGGTTAAGATATTGGAAAGAAACTGAAGAAAATGATAAATCAGTTGAAGAGTGATGGAAATACTCATCAAAATACCAGTGCGTTTTTTATCGCTAACAGATTCTACAATTGATTTCATTGTGTCCAAAATTTCCACAAGTATAAAAATGTCCAAGAAATAAATATTGATACCTGGGAGTAGGTGATCTTCTTTGTGGTGTAGTCCATTTGGGTTCACAATTTATTCTTCTGTAGCTTCCTTCATAATGATTGCTTTCATACCTGATGGGAGAGGATCTTCTTGATGTCTCATTCCTTCTGAATTCTAGTATTCTATCTTGTTGTTCAACTTGCTCTGGAGTGTTGGTTTCATCCTTTTCATCTTCTTTATCTTGTTTTGTTGTCTTCAAACTGTCATTGTATCCTAGTCCTATCTTGTCGTTTGGAGATCTTTGATTGCTAAGGATCTCATCTAATTTTCCAGTTCTTTTTTCGAACTTCTTCAACTTTTCTATTGTCAATAGTAGCTCCCCTTTTGTGTGATCCAATTCTTCTTTCAATTTCTCATAATCTTCTATTTGTTCCTTCAAGCTACCAATGGTCTTTTCAAGCATGCAATTCTCTTCTTCACAACTACTCAATTCACCTTTTAGTATTATGTTTGTGTTTCTAAGCTTGTTATTTTCAGTTTCAACATGCTTCAACATTTCAAGATTCTCATATTCTTGATCACTCTCTACATTGTCTTTGTATCCCCAAAAGGAATCAAGGTTGGTTTCTTCATATGAATCTTCTTCAGAAATGATTTCTTCTTCTTTAAAACTCTTGTGATCATCATCCTGGGTTTCTTGGGTTATGAATAGGACTTCTCCTCCATCATTATCTTCTTAATCACTCTCATCTAAGGAGATGTCATCATCCTTGGAGTAGAAGCTCTTTTTATTGTTGAGAATTCTCTTTTTATAGTAGTAGTTTTCAACAATTTGTCCGATTCTATCATAGTTAAAGCATTTGAGAGGAGACTTACCTTTGTATCTTCAAGTTCCCTTCTGGAACCTTCTTACGAAATTTGTTATTTCTTCATCAAGGTCGTTATCCTTGTCTTTTGTATTCTTTATGGATTTAAAGGCTGCTTCATTGTTTAGCTGGTCACTTTCTATACTTGTTCTCATTTCATATGCTATAAGAGACCCATGTAATTCATCCATTGTCATTTTGGTGAAGTCCCTAGTTTCTTCAATGGCAGATACCTTAGCATCATACTTCAAGAGAAGTGATCTCAACACTTTTTGTACAACCAAGGATTCATTGAGATCTTCAACTAATCCTCTGATAGCATTAACAACTTCATCAACTCTAAGAAAATAGGTTGCAATATCTTCCTTTTCATCCATCTTCAAATTTTCAAGTTTTGCTCTATGTTGTTGAATCTTGACCTGCTTAACTTTTGGATCACCTTCATAGATACTCTTGAGTTTTTCCCATACCTCTTTAACAGTGTTGCAACCCATCACTTTGCTAGCAATGGTTGGTGCCAATGCTCCTAGAATAACATGCCTGGATTTTGAATTACAACTCATAGGCTTCTTCTCATTTGGATCAGTTGGAGCATTATTTTGGATTACATATCCATTTACAACTGAGTACCAAATGTCTACTCCCAAAGTTGTTAGGTAAATTTTCACTCTATCACTCTGGTATGCATAATTTCTTCTATCAAATCGTTGAATCCCATTTGAAATGTGCTCATGGTCATCCATCTCTACTTAGTATTTTCCTTCCAGTGGTTAAATTGTTCTGAAGGAAACTTGCTATGAAACCAATTGTTGATACTGAGAGGGGGGTGAATCAGTATCAAGTACAATTTAAAAACTTTTTAAACTTATACTTAAACCATTAAATTATATGCAATCAACAATGAAGAAAAGTATAAGAGTTACACCAATACACCACAATACACCATGCACAATATATGAGAAATAATCAATAGTTATTTTTCAAGGGAAGTAATGACTTCCAAAGGTAGCTACAGCTTCCAGAGATAAAGGGAGGGATAAAAATCCAAAAGGAAGATAAAATACTCCAATATAAAGAGGGGGTTGACCTCTCCATCCTTGCCCCTTCCTTCCACCCAAGAATATACGAGAGATAATAACACTTTACATTAAATTATCACCATCAACCAACCATCACATAGATCCTGATAATGCTTCCTGAGACTTCTTCAAATTCTACAATTCTTCACTTCTTGGAATACTTTGATCCTATAGATAATATTACTCAATGTATTCTCTAAAATTCATCCAAGTTTCACTCCTTGAATCCTCCTAGAAAAGGAGTTATAGAGAAAATGGCAGACCTTATTCAATTTTGGTTTATTCAGGAGAGTGAACTTGTACAACATGCCCCGGGCTCAATTTTTAACATCATAATCTCACAGGAAACTACAACCCGTACTCTTTCCAATGCAATTGGTATCACTTAATTTGGATTCTCTATGAACACAGTAAGACTGTTTTACCCGGAACACATTGGAACACATCACCAAAATACTTCATCCTCCCTTGAAATCCGACCTTCTTTACTTCAGATTTCCTCTGAAATTCGGATTATATCTCCTTGTTCATTAACAAACTTGTGTGTGTTTAAAAATGAATGTTTAATGAGATGTATTTATACCCTTTATGTCACTTCCTTTTCACATTAGGGACGACCTGACACTTTCTTATTTTGTAATTATTTTCTTTAATTATCTTCAGGGATGATCTATACTTCCTCTTTCAATTCACTTTGTCATATTCAAAAATTCATTTCTCCTCAAACATGAGGATCCACGTGATGTGACACCTACCACCGAAAACAAGATGCTGTATACTATCCATCCATGGGTGTTGTATCTTCATGTGAACTTTCCTTCATGTCCAAATACCTTCATCAATCTTGCGGTCCAAAACAAATGACTAGGGTTGACATCAATGACAACAACCAATCTTCCAACACATATGACATTCATTAATGGTCAATGATTAAGCAAGTTCCCTTGTGTTCAACACAAATAAATTTATTTGCATAATGGGATTCATGTTGTACATTGGATTCCACTTTCATTAATGATGGAATACCTCACCTCTAATAGTGGTTTTCCTTAATGATTTCTAACTAGAGGGTCTTTGATGTAGGTGCATCAAAGGAGATTCATGATTTTGACCCTAAGAGGGTCAAACCATTTAATAAAGGGGGTTATTTCCCTTAATTTTAAATTTCATTTTAATGTTTAGGTCGAGAGAACTCTAGAATACATTTAGATTGAGTTTGATTGTGATTAGTTGTGATAGGTATGATTATGTTCTTTATTCTTAGAACAAATTTAGTGATTGTGGGGATTTGTTGTAATAACTTTAGCCAAATAGAGCTACCCGAGGATCCTAAATCCTATATAAATGTAATATGTAAGTGTAGTAAGGAGAGAGAGAGGTTGGGGAATGAGATATTTGATGTAAATTAAAGATTCTGAGATAATTTACATTATCAGATTCAATTTCTCAAGAAATAAAATATATGGTTTTGAATTATATTGATTCATGTAATCTATGTTACGAGATATTTCAAGAAATCTTATAAATGAATGAATTTATCCCTCTCCCACAGTGATCTAAGAACTAGCTAGTTGGGTCTTTAATCTGCAAGTAGGATTACAATGAAAATTTCGTATATTCCAAGGGAATAAGTATCTATCATCGGATTTGGAGTGGAAGCGTTGGGGATCGTTGATATTACTCTACAAGAGGATAGCGAGAGGTCGATATCAATCATCGATCGTTGATCATATTAAAATCAATGATCCCCATTCTTCATTGATTGAGTGAGGAGTTTTAAGTTCACACTTTCAAATCGTGATTGGAGTGGAGGATCTACAAAGGAGAATCTATTCGCATTTTAAGGTTGCTTAAGAATTAATTGGAAATACAAATGAAAATAAATCATGGGCGTTGATCAATCAAGGTAAATTTCACTCAAAGGCTCTTTCACATTCTTTTGAACACGCGTTAAAAGAACTCTTTAAAAACATGAAAAGCGCCACAATCATAACCCTAGTCGTATGGTGTAAAGGGTTGTGTACTAAGCGACTTGGTCGAAGAGTTTATTAACACCCTCCGAGTAGGCCTGTAGGTTTGGCCTGTCGGTCATATGTTAAGGGGAATTTTTAAGGATATCAATAGAACCTTAACTAATCTTGAGAGTATTTAGAGGCATTCTAATCATGTTAATGATCATGAGGAGAAATTGATAATTCATACAAAAAAATCACATAGTGAAACTGGGTTCGAATGTCACTCTCTGGAACCTCTAAATTTACATACAGAGGTGATATTGGAGCTGTATATTGATCCAATTTAGGATATCAAGTGGTATCATAGCCTCTTGAGTATTTTTTTTAGCAGCCATGCCTCCCAAGAGAAGAGGTATGCCAACAAATGTTGTTGTTACAGACTTGCAGAATGAACTAAGGAGAGTTCAGGCTAGGATGGAAGCCATGGAAGCAGCTCAGAGGAGAGAACCTGACACATGAGATTTTAGTGAGGCTGAAGACACACGCTCTAGTGAAGGAGGAGAAGCCCAAGAGATGAAACAACTAAGGAGAAGTTTTTACGGTTGGTTACAAAGGTAGGGGCCAAATCTAAAATGGAAGTTCCAATGTATAAGGGGAACTTAAATGTTGAGGAATTGCTTGATTGGATCAATGCAATGGAAAAATATTTTGATTATGAGGACATAGATGAAGAGAAGAGAGTCGATCATATTGTAACTAGGCTGAAAGGACATGCATCCTTATGGTGGGATGAGTTATGGGTTGACAGAAGGAGGAAAGGAAAATCCAAGATTAAGAGATGGGATAGAATGTTAGCAAAGTTTAAGGACAAATTCATGCCAAAGGACTATCAGCTGAATCTATTCGGGAAATTACAGAATTTAAGACAAAAAGGTATGTTAGTGAAGGAGTATACTAAATATTTATAGATACTAAACATCAGAGAAGGTTATGTGGAAGATGATGCTGAGAAGGTTTCCAGGTATATCAATGAAATAAGGTATGAAATCTAGGATGAAACCATTCTACTCACTTGGAGGAATGTAGAATATTCTTATCAATCAACCTTAAAAGAAGAAGAGAAATTATCCAAGAAACAAAGTCAAAGAGACATAGGAAGAAGTCAATCCAGAGGAAAAGGATCATTTGGAGGGAGATTTCAAAATATAAAAGAAGAAGCAGGAAGCTCTAGTAGCCAATCAACAAGAGAAGAAGAATCCAGGGGACAAAGATTATTCTCAAGAGGAAGAGAAAGAGGTAGAGAAATTAGGTGCTATATCTATGGGAATATATGGAATATGTCTTGGGGATGTCCTGAAAAAAAATCAGCAAACACCATAAGAACTCACATTACAGAAGCTCAAGAAAATACAACATAAACAACAATTAAAGAGGAGAGTCGTGAGATTGGAGAAACACTCATGCTGAAGAGGGTTTTAATAAAATAAGACAAAGAAATCCATGAACCAACACAAAGGAAGAACTTGTTCAAAACCACATGAAAATCAAGAGGGAAGGTATGCAAAGTGGTCATTGACACTGGCAATACAAATAATTTGGTTTCTACATAAATGGTGGAGAAATTAGGACTACAAAAAGTGGCACATCCTACTCCATATAAGGTATCTTGGTTGCAAAAGGGACATCAAATTTTGGTAAGTGAACAATACGAAGTAGAAATTCAAATTGGTAGTTATAAGGAAGAAGAAATGCAGTAGGAAGAAGAAGAAATTCAAAGTAGGAAGAAGAAATGCAGTTTGTTGTTGTTGGTAAGACGAGATCAATTCTCACTAGAACCACTATAAATGATTTACCTATTGAAGTTCAGGAATTGTTAGATGAATTTGTTGATATATTAGTTAATGAATTGCCTGATACTTTTCCTCCTATTAGAAGCATTAGTCATCATATTGATCTAATTCCAAGAGCTAGTTTTCCAAACAAAGCTCCATACAGGTTGACACCAAGAGACAATGAAGAAATCAAAAAGAAAGTCCAGGAGTTGTTGGACAAAGGTTTGGTCAGGGAGAGTTTAAGTACTTGTGCAGTACCTACTTTGTTAAGTACAAAGAAGGATGGTGGCTGGAGTATGTGTACAGAATCTAGATCAATCAATAAGATAACAATTAGGTACATATTTCCCTTGCCTATAATGGATGGTTTAATGGATTGTTTAAGTGGAGAAAATTATTTTTCTAAGATAGACTTGAAGAGTGTTTATCATTAGATAATGATGAGATGAGGAGATAAGTGGAAGACAACCTTCAAGACCAATGAGGGACTGTATGACTGGCTTGTCATGCCTTTTGTATTGAAAAATGATCCCATCACATTCATGATATTAATGAATGAGGTGCTTAAGGATTTCACTGGAAAATTTTTAATTGTTTATTTAGATGAAATCCTTGTTTACAAAATAACTAAATAAGAGTATTTGAGATGTTTGAAGTTGGTGATGAAGAGGATGCCAAAGGAAAATATTTTAATAAATATGAAGAAGTTTTCCTTTATGAAGATAGAACTAGTTTACTTGGGATTTGTGATTTATCAAGAAGGATTTAAGATGGATCTAGAGAAGGTAAAGGCTATAAAATAATGGCCTTCTCCAAAGTCCATTTTTGAGGTAAGAATCTTTCACAGGTTAGCAAGATTTTACAAAACATTTATCAAAAATTTTAGTAGCATTTGTGCTCCCATAGTAGATACTATAAGGAAGGAACATCAATCTTTTAATTGGACAAGAGGAGATGAATAGTGATTCAAATTGTTAAAGACGAAGATTACAGAAAAACCAGTTTTAATTTTACCATATTTTCAAAAGCCATTTCAAGTCAGATGTGATGCAAGTGGGGTAGAAATTGGTGTTGTCCATAGTCAAGAAGATAAACATGTTTCCTATTTTAGTGAGAAGTTTAATGATGCCACGAAGAAATATTCAACTTATGACAAATAATTTTATGCAGTGATATAATCCTGGAAGAAGTGGAGGCGTTACCTTATTCCTAAAGAATTCATCTTATATTCTAATAACCATGCTTTGCAATTCATAACCAAGTAGGAGAAATTGAATAAAAAACATGCCAAATGGGTAGAATTCATACATAATTTTACTTTTGTTATTAATCATATTAGTGGGAATGCTAACAATGTTGCAGATGATTTAAGCAAGAGATGTTTAATTTTGTAGGAATTTCAAGTAAGAACCTTGGGATTTGAGCATCTCAAAGAGGTGTATAGAGAAGATACAGATTTTAAAGCATCCTATGAAGCATGTGAAATTCCAGTGATGGGAGATAGGAGTCCTTCGATGGAGTACATGATAAAAGAGGGATTGTTGTTCAAAGGTAGTCAAATTTACATTCCAAAATGCTAAATGAGAGACAATCTACTGAAAGAAAAGCTCAATGGAGGATTAGTTGGTTTTTTTGGCCATGATAAGACGTTTTCCCAATTAAATTATTCTTATTTCTATCCAGGTATGAGGTTTGATGTGAAGATATTTGTTGAAAGGTGAAGAATTTTCTAGTATGCCAAAGGAAAGCAACAAAATGCAGGTTTGTATCAACCATTTCCTATACCATACAGACCATTGGATGCCATAAGCATGGACTTTGTTTTAGGTTTAACTAAAACATAGAGGGGAAGTGATTCAATCTTTTTAGTTGTTGATATATTTTATAATATGGCACAATTTATACCCTTTTACAAAACAAGTGATGCAACACACATAAAAAATGTGTTCTTTAAGAAAATTGTGAGATTGCATGGATTTCCTAGAAATATAGTTTCAGATAGAGACACTAAGTTCATTGGACATTTTTGGAGAACTTGTGGAGAAATATTGGAATAAATTTAGAATTTAGTTAAGTCTATCACCCTCAGACTGATGGACATACCGAAATAGTAAACAAAATTTTGGGTAGCTTGTTGAGGAGTCTACTTTATGAACACAAAAATCAATGGGATCAAGTTTTACCACAAGCTGAATTTGCTTATAATGATTCACCCAATAGGAGTACAGGAAAAATTCCATTCCAAAAAGATACATAATGCATCCAAGAGGTGTTTCTGAACTCATAAATTTGTGCAAAGTATAGCTAATGAGTGCAGATGCAGAAGATTTTTCTGCAAACATACAAAGGATACATGAAGTCAAGGAGAAACTACAAGACAACATTTAGAGGTATACGCAAAGGGAAGATAAGAAAATAAGGGAGGTTAAATTTGAAGTTGGAGACCAAGTATTGGCACATATGATAAAAGAGATATTCCCAAGAGGAGAATATAACAAACTTAATTTGAAGAAAATAGGATCTTGTAAGATCCTAAGGAAATTTTCAAGCAATGCCTATGAATTAGAGTTACCACCAGATATTGGAATAAATCTAATATTCAATGTTGCAGACTTGTATCCTTACAGATCATATGAGACATAATATGGGGATGGTAGTGAATATGTTCAATGGATGAATCAACTACCTATAGCTAAGAAGTTGTAGATGGAAAAAATTCTTGATCAGAAAATTGCTAAGAATAGGAAGAAGGATTACTATGAGTACTGAATCAAATGGAAAGATATTCCTGTAGAAGATATAACCTGGATGAATGTTGTAGAGATCCGAAATCATGACAAGAATCTTTAATACCTCATGGACAAGATTCCATGAACATTTCTGTTCCACGGGAGTCTGAAGCATGAGCATCAAAGGAAATTCATGATTCTTACCCTAAGAGGGTCAAACCATTTACTAAAGGGGGTTGGTTCCCTTAATTTTAAATTTAATTTTAATAACTAGGTCAAGAGACCTCCAAACGACATTTATATTGAGTTTGATTGTGATTAGTTATGATATATATGATTTTTTCCCTAATTCTTAGAACAAATTTAGTGATTGCAGAGATTTGTTATAATAATTCAGGATTAGCCAGATAGAGCTACATGAGGATCTTAAATACTATATAAATGTAATATTTAAGTGTATTAAGGAGAGAGACAGGTTGGTGAATGAGATATTTGATGTAAATTAGAGATTCTGAGATAATTTACATTCTTAGACTCAAGTTCTCAAGAAATAAAATATATGGTTTTGAATTCTATTGATCCCTGTAATGTATGTTACACGATCTCTCAAGAAATAATGTAAATGAATGAATTTATCCCTCTCCCACAATGATCTAATATATAGCCAATTAGGTCTTTAATCTGCAAGTAATATTATAGTGAAAATTTCATATATTCCTTGGGAATAAGTCCCAATCATCGGATCTAGAGTGGAAGCGTTGGGATCGTTGATATTACTCTACATGAGGATAGTGAGAAGTTGAGATCATTCGTCGATCGTTGAACATATTCAAATCAACGATCCTCATTCTTCATTGATTGAGTGAGGAGGTTGAAGTTCACACCATCAGATCATGATTGGAGTCGAGGATCTACAGTGGAGAATCTATTCACATTTTAAAGTTTCCATAGCATTAATTGGAAATCCAAATCTGAATAAATCTTGGGCATTGATCAATTGAGATACATGTCACTCATAAGCGCTTTCACATTCTTTTGAACACGTGGTAAAAACACTCTTTAAAAACATGAAAAACACCACAATTATAACCCTGGTCGTACGATGTAAAGGGTTGTGTACTAAGCGACTTGGCACGAAGAGTCTATTAACACCCTATGAGTAGGCCTGTAGATTTGGCATGCCAATCATATGTTAAGGGGAATTTTTAAGGAGAGCAACAAAACCTTAACTAAGCTTGAGAATAATTAGAGGCATTCTAATCCTATTAATGATCATGGGGAGAAATTGATAATTCATATAGAAAATTCACATAGTGAAACTGAGTCCAACTGTGACTCTCTGGAACCTCTAAATTCACATACATAGGTGATATTGGAGCTAGATATTGATCCAATTTAGGATATCTGTCTTTCTACTGTGCTATTTCTATTTGGTACATTAGAATGTTGTACATAGTGTTATGTTTCTTTCAACAAATAACTATTCAAGACATCAAACCAAACCAATTATTGATCATATCTTATGTCGGTTGATGTGGAAATTCATATGGACCTTCCTTCAATATATATGTTCCCACTGATTCCAACTCATTTTATTCTAGGAACAAGATTTAGATACCTTTATAGTACCTTAGGGGTTGTATTTATTAGTGGAAAGTTCTATCACACTTAACAATGGGTCTTCATTAATGACCCTTCACCGATTCTTACCAATATTTGACACCAAATAATATATTCACATTTGTTAGAATGTACTATCTTCCTTGGTACCCATTATAATTATTACTGGGCTACCTCACAACTTGTAATGATATTTATCAATGATCAAGGACTAGATAATTTCTCCCATGTTTGAGAATGACACATCTATTCACATGGTGTATATTTGTAGATTGCAATGTTTTTATTTATTTATTTATGACCTTGGGTTGTGGTGGCATCCCTCATTGGTGCTTCTATCCGAGTTTTTTCTTAGTACCACTAATTTATACTGCATTGGTACCATGGAGAATCATATTGTTTACTTCACAATTCAAGTTTTTCTTCTAATAAATGTTGAGACATAGATCCACCGGGTATCATTTTATGGTTATGGTCTTCTTTTAACATGGATGTACCATGTATTAATTTGTGACATGATTTTATAGTTTACATACTTCATGGATTTGCAGTCTACTTACTTTGGTGGACATGCTTGTTTTACCACTTAAGCTTGGGTAAGTCTACCTTAGGGAAGATATTTGTCTAATATTTGTATTTGACATGCAAACTATTCTTTAATACTTGGTCCACTAGACTCCTTGGCTCTTCTACCCTCACACATTAGGGGGCATCTTTTATCCACATTTTTTGTCACTTGTGAACTCAAACATTGTTTTGGCGTAATAAAATCACAACGAGGTATCAAATCTACATTTTTTATTCTTTTTTGGCATAATTTAAAAAATTCTTCCTTGTGCTTATGCCTTGTTTCAAGCAACATGTCAAACCTTAATTGTCATTAGTTAGTAACCTATGAGCACCCTAAAAGTATCCTAAAAATATATTTTAAAATGCACAAATGTATGGGACTTTGAGTGGGATAAACGAAAGGAACACACTTGTATGTCCCTGATCTTAATCCTAAACCAACTTCTCTAACTATAAATAAGAGGCTCAAGGATCGACAGGATTATCTTGGCTATCCCATGCAATCCTAGGATAAATATTTCATCATCAATTCCTCTTCTACGAGAAACTATAGTTTCCGTAAGCTTGGTATATCCTCCCTTTAGGTGTCTTTAGAGCCATATTTTTATCTGCCTATTTGTTAGAGGTCACTATCCTTGAAGTTTAGAGAGAGTTTGAATGAGGATTAACATTGGAGGAACTCGAACATAGGTAAGTTGGTTACCATCAATATAAACAAGTATAATTTTTTGTTATAACACTTCTTATTTCAATAAACTTGGATCTCTCTTCTCCCTACCCCCCACAATAATTCTTTTGTAACTCATGATTGAGTTATTCTACTTCATGTCATAGAATTGGGTATGTAGAATTGTCATCCTATTAGAAATTCATTAATGCGATTTGAATTTATTTTCATTATATGGAATGCCACAAAAAGCATGAGTAAGGTATTTGTTTTATAATTGTGTGCAAGTATAGGTAGGATCTTGGAGGTAGAGATCTACCTTACAATTTGACTATTGAGGAAAGATAAAGACCATTATAGGTACTCCCTTCTCATTTACTTTGCATTCCATTTTTATAAGAATTTATTAGGAGAGAAGATATAGTTATCATCTTTGTTTTGTCAGTAAGTTTCCAACCTACTTGTTAGAGATTATAAACATTAGTTGATATGATTTCCCCATTAACAATCCCCCCTCTCTAAGTCTTTTTAATCCATAGAGAGAGATGATGTTCCCTTTCTCCAACATTACTTGACATATATATATGTTAAGGTTAATCGATTTGAAGTAATTGTTTGAAGGTGTATTACCAAGAGGTACTCTGTTTGTTTGGGAAAGAGATGTAATAAACTCTTCAGCTTGGCTTAAGAGTGTTACTACTAAATATTGCTTGCCATAATTTTGCTGAAAAGGGGGGTACTATGGATACTAGTCTTTCTTTTGGAAACCAAGAGCCTTTACAAAGCTCTTCGACTGTTTCCCTGGTATTGGAGCTAGTGAATGTCATTGATAGTCATAATTTGTCCTATGTAAAGAAACCTCTCCATAATCCTCACTTTGGAACCTTCCATTCCATCTGAGGACATATGTAACCCAGGGACAAGTCAATTGTTGACGAGTCTTCCTTCTTCTCCACCTGGCTATAGGGAACCGAAAGATGAGGAGTCCTCACTCTCTGCGATACTTGACTCATTGATCCCTTTCATCTGTGGTAATGAGTCAAATGTACAATTACCAGTTTATCTTGGTAAATCGATCATTGACAATGTAGCTAGAAAAGGGGAGGCTAGTTGTTTCACGATCATCTGTTGTAGAGGCCGAAAAATAATTTTCTTGGTCTAGGGGTTTGGGAATTGAACATTCCCGATAAAAAACATAAGTGCTCAGAAAAAATCTACACTTGAATCCTCGCATATTTATGTTCCACATTCTTCCATCGAAGGTGGGGCCCTTAGAGCGTTGAAGGCCCTTGATAGATCTAAGTAATGTTACTTATCTCACTCAATTTAAGGGGGACTAGAGGCACCCTAAAAGTTGTCTCGGTTCGAAGTGTATTGGATAAAACCCATCCTAATATTTTTTTCTTACAAGAGACTCTTATTCATTCGAAAAAAACTCATTCTTTCTTTCACACCCTTAGGCCAACGTGGTTAAGTTGTGCAGTGAATTATGTTGGTACCTCTGGCAGTTTAATGGTTTCTTGGGATCCAAATTACTTTGATATGGTTCTGTTTCTTAACTGTGGTGGGATCTTATTGACAGGCTTATGTTTAAAAATTAAAAGACAGATTAATCTACTAAATGTCTACGGGCCATGTGTGGAGCACAAACTTTTATGTGAGAAGTTGGAATCTTCAGGATTACTAAATTTAAAAAATCTTATTCTAGCAGGGGATCTTAATTTGACTTTATCATATGGAGAAATATAGGGTGGTACATCCTCATTGGGGTCACTGGCAAGTTTATTTAATACTTATTTTCATAAAAATAAGCTTATTGATATTGTTCCGGGGAAAGTGGTGCCTACGTGGCACAATGGACGTGCAGGAGCAGATTTTATTGCAAAGAGACTAGACATCACTTTCCTTTCCGAAGATATAGTTGATACAGTTGGCATCTACAAAGCTTGGGTGGAATACCCTTTCATCTCGGACCATGCTTCGATACTTCTCCAGTTGGATCTTCCTCCACTTTTTAAGGCTTACCCGTTCAAGTTCAATCCTATGTGGACTAAAGAAAATGATTTCATAATGATGGTGCAAAAAATGTGGAATGAACCTAAATATCTTAAGAAGTTTGGAAAATAGAAACGATTAGTATGGAAACTAAAAGATCTAAAAGTTATCACAAAAGTTTGGCAAAAGGACCGAAAGAATAGTAAAAATTCTAGACTCTGTTGTCTAGAGAAAGAGATTTCTTTTAGGATTCAAAACTTGGCGGAGGGGACCTGTAATACTTTAATTGATATGCCATTAAAGGAGCTAGAAAAAAAAAGAAATACCTTACTAAAAGAAATAGAGGAGTAGTGGCGCCAACGTAGTCAGGCTACCTGGATCCAAAGTGGAGACCTAAACACTAAATTTTTTCATAAATTTGAGAGCTTCAGGAGAAATAGCAAGTATGTCTAGGAGATTCATGGTGAAGAGGGGCATGTATACAATGGTCAGGAAAATATTAAAAAATCTGCATTAAATAACTTCAAATATTTTTACAAAGAACATAGGGGATTTTATACCAGTGATCAAGTAAGGGTGGTTTCATTGTTTTCTAATATGTTGAATGACATAGAGGATGAGGCACTTTAAAAACCTATGGATAAGGAGGAATTGAAAAAGGTATTGTCAAATTTTAAAGTGGATAAGAGTCCTGGCCCGGATGGCTGGACAGTTGAGTTTTTTTAAGAATCTATTTGATATTGTCGAGGAGGATCTCCTCGAAATGGTAGAAGAGTCTAGATTAAAATGATTTATCCCAGGAGATTTAAACTAAACGTTTATTACTTTGATCCCCAAAGTAAATAAGCCTAATCATTTTGGAGATTATAGACTGATCTCGCTGTGTAATCTTAGTTACAAAATTATTTCAAAGATTATAGCAGATCAGATTAAACCGATTCTGTCTAGATCACTTTCGGAGGAGCAAATAGGATTTCTACAAGGGAGACAAATACAGGATGCCATCAGTACTGTTCATGAGTGCATTCATAGCATTAAAAAGAAGAAGACAAAGTCATTGGTCTTAAAATTGGACTTACAAAAAGCTTATGATTGTATTAACTGGGACTTGTTGTGTATGGTTCTCCTACAAATTGGTATGGGTCTAAACCTGACAAATTGGATAATGAGTTGTGTGGTTTCCACTTCTTATTCAGTTTTGATTAATGGAGAGGCCACTGATTTCTTTAAAAGAGGTAGGGGATTAAGGCAAGGATTCCCTTTATCTCCTCTCCTCTTTATCCTAGTTATGGAAGGATTGAGTCTCCTATTGAAAGACAATCAAAGAGAGGGTAAATTGTCTGGTATTAAAGTGTCAAGGACTATAAATATTCTTCATATATTGCTTCTTGATGATGTGGTCATAATGAAAAATGCTAATAAGCAGGAATGGTGGGAGATTGATAAGGTGTTAAAATGTTTTTGTGTGACCTCTGGCTTAACTATCAATGGAACAAAGTCTACCTTCCATCAAGATGGACTGTCGGAATATGATCTGTTACCTTTTAAAGATATCTTCCCTTATAGATTCTTGGAGCTGGATCTAGGTTTCAAATACCTTGGATTTTTTATTAAGTTAGGAGTGCAATGTATCAAAGATTGGGCCTGGTTAATTAAAAATATGGAAAAAATGATAAATAACTAACGTTATAGGTGGTTGTCGTTAGGAGGACGTTTCACCCTTTTGAAAGCAGTGTTGGAAAGTCAACCAATTTATTTGCTGTCTCTCGAAGTGGTCCCCTGTTCAGTCCTGAATACATTGAGGAAATTGATGTATAATTTTCTCTGGAAAAGAAACTGTGATTCTCACCAGATGCATTTGTGCAATTGGGAGCATATTGCGCTACCAAAGATATTTGGAGGTTGGGGAATTCATAACATCTATGATTTTAGTAAATCTCTAGCCGTAAACACTCTTTGGAGAGTACTTATGGGTGAGGGCATTTGGAACAGGGTTATAATTGACAATTATCTTCATAATTTGACTGTGATAAATTGGCTCAGATCCTATTCCTTCCAGCTGAATTGGGCCTCTAGAATATGGAGTGACTTGTTAAAAGTTATTCACCTTATCACGCATGGATTATGTTGGAATCGAGGGACAGGTCAGCTGATCGCACTAGGTAAGGATTGGATTTCAGGGATGGGAAATAACTCTTTCCTATCAAATAATATTATGTATTCTTTATATAAAAAAAATATCAATATTGTTGCTCAGGTCAGGAATTTATCAGAAGAACAGTCATTATCCTCCTACTGGCTGAGCAATAATGATTTGGGATTTTCTGGTGAACTTGCAAAGGAGTGGGATCAATACAGGCGTGCACTTAATGTATCAGGAGCTCCCATCCATGATTTGGAAGATAAATTAATGTGGATAGGAGGAGATAATTTTGGATTTCCATCAGTTAAAAACTTCTATTGGAGCATAATTACTTCTAAAAGTTTGTTGAAAGTGGGGACTTGGAGACATTCCATTTGGAAATGGAAAGTCCAATTAAAGATCAAATTGTTCATATGGTTGGATTTGGAAGGAAAATACTCACTTGGGACTCTTTGCAGAAAAGGGGATGGGAAGGACCTAGGCATTGTCCACTGTGTAAACTAGATTCTAAAAATATCTTTCATCTCTTTAAGTTTTGTCCTTTTGCATTAATAGTCTGGAATACAATTATAAAAGAATTAAACTTAAAGTGTCATTGGATTGGGAGCACCCTATGGGATTGCATTAAAAATTGGTGTGAGGACAAGACTACCCCTACTCAAATAGAAACACTTATCAATTGGCACATTTGTCATGAACGAAACATAGCTATTTTCGAAGAGTCCAATCCATCATTACAGGTAGTGATATATAAAACTTTGGCTTTACTAAACAAAACCAGTACTCAACCGAAGGATAGAATTCCTTGAGATATTTTGATTTCTCATCAAAATGATTATGCATTAGATTGGTTCAACGGTGCAACGCAAAGAGATGGAAGCTTGTGTTGTGCAGGTGGAGTTATAAAAACATTGGAAGCAACAATGATAAAATGGACCTTCAATTATGACAAAGGAACCAATACAAGAGATGAACTCTTGGGAGCTTGGGATACTCTTATGATATCAAATCGCCTGTCAATTCCTCACATCCATGTGTTGGGAGACTCAAAAGTTGTTATTGATTGGCTATAAAACAAAGGAAGACTACAAGTGTCCTCTATGGAAGGATGGAAAACTAGAATTAAAGCTCTATCAAAGAATTTTTTGTCTATTAGCTATCAACATATTTTCAAAAACTTTAATACAGAAGCAGACAACCTTTCTAAGCTGGCCTTCGATGATATTGAAGGCACTTTATTCTATCATCATTGGATTAATGGAGCAGAAGGACCTAGGAGATAGATTAGAGTCCATTAATCATCTTGTGTGGAGTTGTTTCTATTGATCAACATTCTAGTTATGTTTTGTAATTTGGGAGATAGTTTTTTGTTATTGGTGATGTCATGCTTGACTCATCAGTTTGTCTAGAACTTTTTGAGGCCTGT